>VDFB02390027.1:0-49758 GCA_007258455.2 Sequoia sempervirens
TAATAAAGACATATTACAAAAACTTCATGATGGTCCTCTCTACATAGCTAGTAGAATCTATGATAAGCCCACTAACGGGATATTAATAGATCCCACTTGTGGTGATAACATGATCACAGAAGAGTTTCATGTATTACATGAGCTATATCAAGATGATTATAATAAATCAATTACATGGAGTAAGACACATCCTAGTTTCACATGCCCTATAATCAGATTGATCGCACTCCCTTTACAAATAGGACCTAGAAATTTGGAGGTAACATTTTCAATTATTCCACAATCTGACCAATTTCGTTTGTGGCAAGGCCACCCTTGGCTTCGCTCAATGAAAGCAGTCTCATCAATTGTTCACAAGTGTTTGAAGTTCCCACATGGAAATGAGGTCTTCACCATACAACATAGTGGCTTTAGTCCTTTATCTTCTAAAGGTAACTTCTCATTAGAAACCTTTTGGCCTGAACCCATGGAACCCATTACACCTTGAAAGGACATCTTTTTCATAGTATATCAAAAGTTCAAAGAAAATAAAATAACTTAATTATCTCTTCATGGAATGTCCCTGTCCACTTCCATACCTCCCATCATAAATGAAACCATGCTTCAACCTAAATCAGACATTGAGAAAGCCATACAACCTTCTAAGAAACCAGCCTTAGACATTTCTCTGCCATCATGATCTAAACGACCAAGAGAAATTGAAACTAATCCTATCATACCTCCTCGTGTTAAACAAGTGTACAAAGCAAAAGAGAAAGTGGTTGATCTATCTTCTTTGGTTTCTTTTTTTTCCTTCTTTGGAAGTAGAAGAACCTAGGTTGACTCAATCCTCTCTTACACCTCAACAACTCCGAAATCGCATTAACAAAAATCATGCTGCTAGGGAACATCAGTGTCATTGTCGTCTCTTTGCTCATCAATTTGGCATAGAAGAAAAAAAAGACAATACACCTTTTCCTTTCATACAAGCAATAGATGACCACCCTACCTCACCTGACCCACCACTTCATAGTCCAATCCAACCTTCACAACAACTTGAACCAATCCAATAGCCAAAACTTTTGATACATCCATCTTTAGAAATCACCCTTTGTCTTCATATTTTCATCAATCTTGATGATGATGACGATGCATGGAGATTACGAAAATTCATGAAGAAATAAACAATAATTTAAACTCTTTATTCTCATCCACAATGAGCTTAAAAGATAAATCCTCTTCATCAAGTCAAGAACCTGGTACCACTCCTCGTTTGGCAATTGCAATTCTTCCTTTGGATAGTCAACCACCCTCGCATTACCCTTAACATGATTGGGAGGTGGATGACTTGTTAGATGGTTGACTTGTATTCATCCTGCTAAGCCTTTTTCCTATTTCTTTTATTTTTCTTTCATGTGTGTATCGTGTTCCCTCGTGACGTATGTTTGATGTCCCCTCTCTTTGTACAATTCTTCTATTCGTACCTCTATTCTTCTAATTGTTGTTCTTTGTCTTTTCTCTTTTCTTTTTTTTTCATTTGGGGATGATGCAAAGCGTAGAGACACCGTATGTCTCTTCCATGTTGACCCAAAAGGTACTTGTCTTTTCTCTTGTTTTGTGCTTTCCGTTTGAGGATGATACAAAGCGTAAGGATGACCTATGTCTCTTTGATGTTGGCCCAAAAGGTCCTTGTCTTTTCTCTTATTTTGTGTTTTCCATTTGGGGATGATGCAAAGTGTAGAGACGCCCTATGTATCTTCCATGTTGACCCAAAAGGTCCTTATCTTTTTTCTTGTTTTGTGCTTTTCATTTGGGGATGACGCAAAGCATATAGATGCCCTATGTCTCTTCCATCTTGACCCAAAATGTCTTTGTCTTTTTCACTTTTGTTTTGTGTTTTCCTTTTGGGGATGATGCAAAGCATTGAGATTGAAATTTCTCCTTCATGTTGACTCAAAATATTTTTCTTTTTTGTTTCCTTTTCACTTGTGTTTTCATTTTTGGGATGATGCAGAGCATTGAGACCTCAATGTCTCTTCCATGTTGACTCAAAATTGACTTTATTTTTCCTTTGTCTTCACTCTCTTTGTGTCATTCTTCTTGTTCTATGTGTCTTTTGGGAATGATGAAAGATCTAAGCTCTTTCATAAAAACATTGCAGCAACAAACATACTAACCCCAAATCCATAGATCCCTTATGTGTTTGGTGTGCTTTCTTTTCTGGGTGGGAAACTCCCTTTCTTTGTCTTTTATTTTCCTTGACATGATGCAGCCTAACTTTGAAACATATGACTTGGCATAGAGCTTTTTTGAGTTGGCTCTTGTGTCTTTTTTTCTTTTTTCTTTTTCTATTCTTCTCTACTTTCAAGTAATTTCTCATAGAACAATGTGTAACAATTCCTTTAAAGTGGGGGGCATACACTACCATAATTCATTTGCATTCTTTGTTCCTAGTGTAGCCTTGTCATTTTTATGATGTGTTTGTTACTTTCTAGATGACATCGGGTGTGATTTCCTTCATAAGTATGATCTATCTTAGCATATTGCATTCCTCTTAGTGGTTTAATCTAACACATTGCATCCCCTAAGTTGTGAATATACTATTCTTCGATTGGTCCTCCCTTGGAGACATTAGACACAATGTTCCCTAAGTGACTGACCTTGCGTAAAATTTACAAGACTCCTTCGAACATCTTTTACATTTTTGCATTTTTCCACCTTGGATAACGCAACTTGCATGATTGTGGTACCCTTTGTCTTTTTGTTGATAATCATTTTTCTTTGTGGCACCTTTTTAAAGTTATCAACGAGAATAAATTTAACATGGTTGAGTGAGAAGCCTACCTAGCGGCATGAATTTTCCCCTAGCCACCTTTGTGCATTTTTGTGAGTTCATACCAACTAGAGTATTTATCTTACCTTTTTGGGCCTTCTCACCCTGTAGACAACTAGTTTTGTGGTCCCAAAGTGAGTACATTTGGGCTTTCTCACCTAGCAGACCGTCCTATGTTTTGTCACCCCATAGTGAGTACAAATTCTCTTTTAGCCTAGATCTTATCCACAACTAGTTGGATTAGTGATAGATGCTTCATTCAATTCATTTCAATGCTTGTGTGTTCCTTTGTTCTTATGTTTACTATGCCATGGGATTTTCATCCTAGGGGCTTGATCATCTTTCTTGATCGTAGGCATTCCATCTTGCTAACATAAGTGCATTTGAACCCTCCTCTTAATGTTCATGGCTACTTTAGTGTGAGTTTGAAGCAGGTTCATTCTCTCACTAAAGTGGGGGCTAAATGTGTCATAGAAAAATGGCCCCTTATCTTTTTCATGGCCTTCTAGCTCTTGTTTCATGGTATTTGATATATTTTGCTTTCATTTTATGTTGCAACATGGCTTGAACATGCATATTTAGGTACTAAAATTCAAATAATGATGTCTTGTGAAGGTGTTGTGAAGTGTTGTAAGACATTTCTATATTCTTCTAGACTCTATTCATTATAATTCACCTAAAAATCACCTTTTTACACATCATCAAGTCCTATTTCAAAGTGTTGTAAAGTCTTGTAAAGTCTTATAACAAGATTTCACACTTTCCTAGGCACAACTTCACTATTTATCTCTTCTTATGACTTAATTGACCTCTTTATGCCCTCATATTCTTTAATTAAGTGTATTTTTGGATATTATCCTAACAAACAACATTAAGTAACTTAATTCGACACTTTTAGGTCCTAGGTGGGACTGTTCATACATAGGTGGTGAATAGATTTATATTTAAATTCAAAATATCTTAAATTTATTTTTGGAATTTTGTTAAAAATCACTTGATGTCGGCCTATGATGAGGTATGAATGAGAACTACGACACAACATTGTATAAATAGACATTTTTCACTTCATTTTACATCTCCCAATCAATATTTTCTCATACAAGCATTCAAACATCTTACAACATCTTTCAAGCAACATTCAATCACTTTGAAGCATCCATTGACATTACTTCAAAATTGCATTATCTAGGGTTTGGTGAGTTAATAGCAATTGCATGTTATTAGATTATCTTTCCTTTACATTTCATTATTCTATTAAGGGTTTGATTACTACAAGTGAGGTTTGACCAAGGAAAACCCCTATTTGCTAACCCTTAACCATTTTTCCCTCTTGCATGTGTGTTTGTAGACTTAGGTATGCAAATTTTTCAATCATTTATGTGTTCAAAAGTGGAAAGAAAAGTAAACTAGGTGTTTCAAGTCAACCTAAGTATATTTCAATCTTGGAGAAGGTTTTCTATCTATTTCCTACATATTTGACTTGGGCAACCCGACAAGCAGACATTTCTAGATCTAGTGTTGCAGAGTTGTCCTCTGATTTTCCAAAATTTTGGGAGAGGACTGATTTGCCATCAGTGGTGTATGATTCCCAGCTTAGGAAATAAAAATTGAGTTTTGTCAGATTGTAGATCCTGACTATTAGAAACCAGTTCCCGACATTATTTTACCATGATGAGGACTAATTTGCCACCTTGGGCGAATGAGTCCCAGTGTGAAAAATCAATAATTTTCATCAACATCTAGAACAATCCAGAATCATCACATTTCATCTAGGTGCACTCATATTCATCCATCCTCTTTCTATTCTGCATATTTTCTTCATTTAGTTCATTATTGCATTACATAATGTGTTTTCAAACATAGCTTAAATTGCACTTTTGCATTCATTTTAATTCATTTAGATCATTCAATTGTATTTAGTTTAGTTCATTTAGGCATAACAACATCACACATAACATTAATTTAATGAACCCTATGCATTTTTGTGTTATCTCTCTCCTTTTAAGTGAAAAACCCTAGAAGAGCTAGAGTTGTCCATAGTGACCCAAAAATCTATGGTTCAGTATCTTTTCAAGACTCCTCCAAGATCTTTTGATATCTCTCCCTCTAAGATCACAAAATAAATTTTACTACAATATTTCATTTTGTGCATATCATAGAGTTCATGGTCATTCTATTAATGAATGTAAGCCTTTAAGTGATAAAATTCAACATCTTAAGGAGTCTGGTGCCCTTCCTTGTTTTGCAACACCTAGTTCCTCTAATTGATATTTATTTTCATTCTATTATGTTTCTCATCAATCACCTCGGCTCACCCTTGTCTTGCACTAAGTGGGGGCAAGGGGGTTAGGTAGCCTTGTCCTCATATGGAACTTATTGATTGTCTCTTTTGGCTAGTTGACTACCTTCCATGTATATATAAGAGCAAGCTTGTGATGTGGGTGACATGCCTTAAGTTGGCTCTCATGTGATGTATTGAGTTATCTTTAGTATTGTATTTATGGGGAAACCCCTTATTCATGATGTAGTTTCATTCAGGAACCTAAGACTTGGCATAGGGCTTTCCAAATAAGCTCTCATGTCTTCTTCTACTTTAAAGAAAATTGCTCATAGCAATGGTGTTATCGATTGCTTTAAAGTGTGGGAATACATTGACACTCATATTTCACTATGTGATTTTCTTACTTCTTGCGATGTGTCATTTTCTTGGTGGTGTCATTGTGTTTGACTTGTCCTCTCTTGGAGACATTAGGCACAATTTCCCTAAGAAGAGACCTTACACGAACTAAGCAAAGGTCCCTTTGAACAAAAACCTTTACTTGCATGTTGTTCATAAGCTCAAAGTTTCATTTTGTGGCACCCTATTGAACTTATCAAAGGGATAGCTTTGGTATGGTTAGTACAATGAGAAGCTGACACAAAGGCATGACTTTCTCATTGTACAGTGAGAATCTAACACAAAGGCATGAATTTCTTGCTAAGCCACTTTTATGGGGGCTCACTTAGTGGATGTCCTAAGGTTCCATTAGCTCAGAGTGAGTGCATGTTTTATAAAAACAACTAAGAAACAATCCACAATGAGTTGGATAGACTATCAAGGCTTGATCCACCCTTTTTATTTTTGTTTTCATTTTTATTTTTATTTATTTTAGTCATTAACATTGTATGTGTATGTATCTTTTCTTGCTACTGCATATCATACACCTTGTGTGTGTCCCTTTGTGCTTATGTCAATTTGACGTAGGATCTTGGATCTTGGGGGCTTGATCACCCTCCTTGATCTTTGTCATCCTATACCATCCACATTGGTACACTTGGACCCCTCTTGAATGTCTACTTTAGTTAGAGTTTGACGCAAGTTCCTCCACTCACTAAAGTGGGGGCTAAATGTATTGTTGGAAAAAGTATCCCTTTTTCAAACTTAATTTGGAAGTAATTAATAATAAATCAGCCTAATGTTGCCTTGATTTAGTGTTGTAATGTGTTTTACAGATTCACATTAAGTTTAGGGACCTTCTAAACTAAATGGACTTAATTGTGCCTTATTGGGGGTGTTGTAAAGTGTACCTTTACACTTTCACATTAATCTAGGGATTTATTAATTAATCGAGGTTAATTTTCCTTAATTGACCCCTTTAATTCAAATCCAAGCCTAATTAAATTAAAATTTTGAGGGATAAAACCTGACATTCATAAATTCCATTTCACAACACTTAACTTTGGAAGATGTATGTCCTAGGTAGGTGACCTAGGACCCATTCACGACATGGCGAATGGATCCTCACTAGGTCATAGGAGCCTATTTTCATATAACATTTCACATTGCCCGAAGTGTTTCCTTGATAAGTGGCCTAGGACCCATTTTCCACATGGCGAATGGGTCCTCACTTAGACCTAGGACCCCTCTTTGAAAAAAAAATTTGGTGGTATTTTAATGATTTCAAACCCATGATTTAATGTTGACTTGTGATATTTGAATTTTGAGAATTAATGATAAGATATGTATAAATACAAGGTTATTCCATTATGTTTCATCTAAGCAATTTTTATGAGCAAGTCCTAATAGCAAGTTTATTAGATCAAGAGAATTCAAGAGCATTTCTAAGGCATTCAAGGGCATATTTGTAGAAGATTATTGCAAAAATCAAGATTCCATTTGTCATGTCAAATATGTATTGCATCATGCATGTTGTGTGATCTAATGTGTTGATGTAGAATTCAAGATCTAATCAAGAATTTGAAAGGAATTGTTTCACATAAAGTTTTATGATCAAGATCTACATTTTTTTAGGCCACTCGATGCTAGTTTTCAAATTTATCCAAGGTTCAAATAAGGTGTGGTGAGTTTGATATTGCATTTGTTCATTCATCATTCTTTTCACGTATTGTTTCATTTCAAGGTTTAATTACCAAACTGGGTTTTGACCAAGGAAAAATCCTATTCCCTAAATTGAAACAATATTTATCTCTCCTTTTATGTGCGATTAAAGGTTTTAGTTTGAAGACCAACTGGAGAGAAAATTTGAAGAAAGTTGCAAAGTTGTCAAAGTTGTCAAACTTGTCAAACTTGTCACCATTCTTGCAATATCATGGAAAATCTTTTACAAAATTTATTTTCAGTTGTTTGATAGTGAAAATCAAGAATCTAGGAGTGTAAACATAGAGCTACAAAACCTAGAAACAATTTTTTTGGAACCCTAGCCAGGACCCATTCTCCATAGGGAAAATGAGTCCTTAGTGAGCCATGAAAAAGAACTTTTTACAAAAGGTACACAACTTTTATCCCTTCGAAAATCTCCCTAAATTTTGTAGGTTCTATCATTGCTATGTTTAAGCTTCTAAATGCACTTTATAGCTTGTAGTTTGGAGTTTATTTGATGGTTTTGATCTTTCTCCCTAAAGTGCAATTTAGTTCATACCCCCATCCTTGCATAGATAGGAAATATGTTGATTCATTTCTTGAGTTGACTCACCTAAGGGTTGATAGTCAATTCTTGGTGTGGATCTCATTTCCTTGAATTAAAATAGAAGAATAGGTTCATCATGACCCCATTTCCATTATTCCATTATGGTGAACCCTATTTTTTGATGTTTCACACACACACACACAAATATATATATATATATATATATATATATATATATATATATATATATATATATATATATATATATATATATATCCTAACTTGACTATATATACCTCACAATCCCTATCTAGATATCCTATATGTTGTTGTGCATACACCAACCTATGAAGAAGAATTTAAAAATATCAAAATATTAAATCAGGGGTACGACCATATAGTTGTATGGATTTGGTATAGTTGTACAACTTTTTGTACTAAAAAATAGAGAATCTAAAAAATATATAATTTCATTAAGAAAAATATGTCAAAATTTATCTCTCAATCCTCCCCAGATGTAACCAAAACATATATTTTATGATATAAGACTCATATCAAATATTGACCCTAGTGACCCCCTCAAAAAAGAACTCACCTACAAGATTGAATGCTTATGAAGAAATATAAGTGCAAGCATTAAATGTGTAGATTCATGTCATGTTCAATAAAATTAATAGATGAAAATAGAAATAAAAAAATAAACATCAAAATTAAATCAATTAATTCTTAAATCAAACACATGCAAACCTTATATTGAACATAGTATAAAGCTTTGATCATTTTAGAATATGGGTTCTCAATTTCCCATTATAACCTTCATATTATGTAGATATCAAATTAATATTATTTTATTTTAAAAATGAATTGTTATGAAATTATGATAAATGGGTTTTTATTTATAGACTTGTATGAGAATTAGATGAATGGTTAGAATTCAATATAAATAGTTAGATCTAATCCATGATTAGGGGGAATAATGAGGAGATGTGGCAAGCATAGGGGAGTTGATAATTATATCAATTTTTAATTGAAATAATTATTAAATTCCTCAACTCAAATTGATTGAGATAACAAATTTTGTTGATGAGTTAACTACCTACATGGAGGAGTTAATTGAGTGCATGAGAGAATTAGGAGGATTGACTATTTGCATGGAATAGTTAACTAATTGCATGAATGAATGAGTTGAATAGACTTGGTAGTTTGTTGGGTGAGGTAGAATTTGATAATTTAATAGTTGGTGCACAAGGTTGAAATTAAAATTAAATTAATTTACTTAAGGATAATGTGTGAATAAATAAAAAAATACATAGATAAATATTAATAAATAAATAGATAATTAAATCGATAATAATTTGTAAAATTGATGAATACATGTAACCTAATTTAATGATATATTTTAGGACTTATTTAATTAAATTATTAGGTTTTAATAATTATAGATGATAAGGTGATAACCTATGTGTCTTAGGTGTTGAGGTGAAATATTATGTGATGAATTGGTAATAATGTGATGATTGGATGAAATAGATGATTAGTTGATAAGGTGGCTAGGATGGAATAATGAAGCTAAATGAAATATTACTTAGGTTTCTACATAATATTTTTAAGTGGACACAAGCATGGGTGATTTGATATCCTTAAGAACATAGGTGTACATAAAATACAAACAAGTAGGAAATAATTGAGTAATTATATTTTGGCTTTTGTGGTGCCTCAATAAAAAAATATATCCATATAAATGGACTAAAGTTAATTATTAAACATGTCAAATAGGATGGTCACCAAAATGGGTGTGCAACACTGAGAATATTGTGTAAAGTATTTGATTTTTTACTCTACATTATACATCCATGGGGATACCATGAGTTTATTGCTAAATTTTTTTATCATTAAGCATATCATCAAGAGAATATAGAGTGTTCTTTTTAATTAAAGGATCACCATTGAGATCCTCAATAGATAAATCACTATGAATAGTGTAACCCTATATATCAATAGACCATGGATCCTGATGAGGTGTGTATGTGGTAATCTGAAAGAACGTAGAGGAAGGAATATCATAATATGAAAGGATTTCATAATCATTAGGTATAGCAATATCATGAGTAACTAAAAGAGGTGGAGCAAGATTACATGAGTCCTCATGTATGGATATATAAGTATAATATAGAGAACTAATAAGGTCTATATTTCTTTTATGTATTAGAAAAATATATCATCATCATAAAATCATATGGAAAAAGGTTACATCATATTTTTTGAATGGAGAAGAAAGTATCAATGACTAAGATTTAAAAATTAAAAATACACAAAGATGGATCCACAAAATAAATGTTAGTGAAGAGATAAACTCTAGAAAAATGTATAGTACATATTATATTTTAGATTTAAAACAAACATAGGTAGATTTAAAAAGTAAAACTTTAAATCCAAGGTAAAAGCACTAGGTAGGTTTAAAATTTTATAGTTCATCAAATTGTAAGGAAGTAAAATACACCCTAAGTTAATTTAAAGGTCTAATATGTTGATATTGATAAATTTAAATTAGATGATTAAAATAGCTAAGCTCTATTTTATTAATTTGAGATAATGATCAATAACTAGTTATAGAATGTATTGAATGATCAATATATATATTCTACTACTAAACTGATACTATTTCAACTATCATAAACCTACCTAAGTACTCATCTCTATACTTAGATAAGGTCAAACAATCAAGTATATCATGGGATGCATTGCCATGGTATGGTTCCATCCTCTACTCTATATTACTTGTATGCCTACGAGCCTACCTATATCTAAACTAGGTAGTTCCTAAAAGAACCTTGGGAGAGTTTTTGGTCTGTAAAGGGAAGACTAAGAGATTCCTTGATAACTAGTTATCCCTTTTTGTCAATAAACAATGTTTGAATATGTGCCAAGAAAATATGTAAAGTGTCTAGATGATAATGTAGTGTAGTATCCATAAAATAAATATTGATGCAAGCCATGACAATGATTTGTAATGATGTGGAGTATAATTATATTATGAAAAATAATGGCCTAGGGCTATCCTCAAATACAAGATCTTAAGTATTCAATTCAAAGTGTTTTCTTGTGCAAGGTGAAGAGCATTCGTCCCATTTTTCAAAAGGGTGTTAGTTGAATAAAGGGGAAAAATTAAATTGGGAAGACCAGGTTGATGGCCCAATATTATTTAATGGATAAATTTTCATTGGTAGGCAAGTTCGAGGTGATTGAAAAGCTAAAGCAGGAATCAATTTGAAACTCTAGGATCTAAGAAATGTTAATTCATTGATAGGATCAAGTTTGAAGCCAACTTATGTGTAAAAGAAGAAAAACTGAGCATCAAGATATTGTATTTATGACAAGATCAAAACCAAGTTTAAAAAAAAATGTAAATTCACAAACTAGACACTTTTGTCTACTACACTAATCTATCCATCTATATTACACTAAAGAATGATTATTATTTTTAATATATTATCTTAGAAAACACTTATGTGCTTCTATTTATAATGTCTTGTTTTAATATTTAAATATTTTTCTTTTAAAATTTAAGATACAGTTATTTTTTAACTTTATTTAGCCATCTATTTAGAAATATACAATTCTCCAGATACACTCAATAAAATTTGATTGAGAAAACTCATCGACCAATACAATGAAAAATAATAATCCACAATAAAGTATTTATGGACCAAGTAACTTCACAATTAAAAAGACGCCGTCTCCAATATTTTTAGTATTTGTTTTCCTTTTGCTCAATTTTAGTTTTATTCTCGAGACCTCCTAATGAAGACTCAGATTTTGTGGAAGCTGGGAGCGGGAAAATTTGTAATATATGCCCTCTTAATAAAACTCCTACGAAACAGGCATTGTTTAGGACCATTTTTTATTTCCAAGTTATAAGCGCCATCAGTCAGAACATTACGTCAAATACTGTTACAGGTTATACTCTTAATTATTTAAAGGATTTATTTCAAACAAAAAACAGATTGAAGGAAAAGCAACCAAATAAAGATTAGGAGTGACTATGTATTTTATTTCCCAACTACACTCATCGTTATATATCTATGGAGCGATTTCTTAATAATAATCAAACAACAAGAGGCTGTGTAAGACAGTTCCCTGAATTTTTTTCAGTAAACTCAACCAATTAAAAGAACTCTCAGAAATTTGAGAAATTAAGCCAGTTTTATACAGGATTTTCTCAGGCTATATCTACAACTAAAATTTGATTTAAAGTCTCACGTATGCCACAACTAAATTCAAATTATTACATTGCCAAAACCAGTTTATTCAACAATTTTATAAAGTAAAGGCAATCTCTACTTGTTATAAGCACCAACGCTAAGGATCTCCGCTATTAGGAATTATTGCCTTGATAGAAGCTGGACAAACATATTTGCTCTCTAGAACTATGATCTGGCATCAGGCAAAATAATTTTGTCAACTAACCATTTTTCCCTTTTATGGAACAGACACAATAATTTCTATATTCCTCGCATACCTTAGCTATTTTTGTTCAAAGCCTAACTAGTTTTCGACTGAATCTGCGAAATATACCGAAGCTGAGCAGAGGGATCTACGAAATATATGGAAGAGAAGTTTTACGTGAATCCTTGGGGACGAAGGCGAGAAGCAGCCTGTCGCTTCATTGGCGAAAGAATCAGATTTCTTAAAGCATTTGAAGGATTGCTGCCAACCGGTGTGAACAATGAATGCTTTGAAGCTCCAAAAGATGATGCATTCATCGACCTGTTTCCACCGGGGCCGGCTCCACTTTTTGCCGACGGACCTCCGGCACCGATGTCGAAAACATTTACAGTGCTAGTTTTGCTTCTTTGCCGCGGAGGATTCCAGAAGTCGTTCGAGTTTCCTGGAGTTACAGGAGTAATATTGGAACCATCCAATTCATCTGCAATAAATAAATAAACTGAAGGTTTTTTGGGGGGAACCATTTTCATATAGCGTCAATTCCTTTAAAATAGTCTTAAAAATGCAAAGATATTATACAAATTAGGGATGAAATACACGAATCCTTCATAAATTTAAGCCGAAGTGTAAAGACCATTCACTAATCGAGGAAAAAGTATAAAGATCCTACAATAATTAGGTTAAAATACAAAATTCCTTCAAAAACTCACACTAAAAACTAAAAACCACTCAAAAACTTGTCTGAAACGCAAAGATCGTTCAAGTTCATCTCGTATTCGAAGAGATTCAAGAAGAATTCTGTAAAGAATTAAACTTTACGCTTGAATAATAAGATTCCTAGAAAAGTTTGGTCTGATGAATCGATCAGAAATATGTTTGACACTTAACTAACCTTGTCCTTGTGGTGCGGGTTGAACACCCAACAAATTAGCTGGATTTGAGAACAAGTCATCTTGTGCTGTTCTTTGAAGAAAATGATTTCTAGGTTGTATGGCCGATCGCTTTGTTTGCTCGTATTCGTTTATTAGCGCGTCATACATCTCCTCCAGCTTTCGTTTTTGCCTGCAATTTTGAGCTTCAGCTTAATTCAGAGTCCAAGACAAATTCCTTGTTCCTCCTTCAATTATTTTGCATGTTATTACCTTGATTTTTCTGCATATTTCTCTTGAAGTTCCTCTTTATGCTTAGACAAAGATTCGACTTCTTGTTGCATGAGATGGATTCTTTTAATGGCTTTCTGATACGCGGTGTGAACTTGCTCGAGCTTTTATGTAAACTTACCCTGCATTTCTTCGCACTTACCTCTGTACTGCTGCAAAATTTTGCTTACCGTAGCTTGCATTTCGACTTCTTTTTGTCCTAACCAAAAAGCTACACCTTTATAGGCGCTCTTCATGACTAAAGGTAAATTAAGACTAAACAATCAACAAAGTTCAAATTCAAACTATTCAGTAAACAGCTTTCTCTAAGTCTCTAAGCAAATGATACTGTTCTGAGTTGGAACGCCCGCCATGGCCATCTGCACCACATGTATGTAGCTTAATTCAGAATTCAGTCAAAGAGATATCCGAACAGGTTTAAGAATAAGAAACTACAAACCTAAGAAAAGGAAGAATTTCTTACATTCATCCATTCATCGCTAGGATTAATATCAACCGACTTCATAAGGCTGTCATAACCGATAAATTAAAACATTGAAACTTTAAATAACTTTGAAGCCTTAAAGCATTAATTTTTGCATTGAAAATTCCAAACATTGATCAGCTTGAACATCCAATTCCGTACTCTTTGGACAAAATTTGGTCGCAAATAGGACATGATGAGTCGGTGCTTAAGATTCTCCCAGCGTCTTCGGTACCTGATTTCTAATGTTAAATAATACAATCTTAGATAAATTCCAGAAAAATAATTGGACAATGAAAAGGACACAGAAGATATGGCCGCAAGTAGTTGCTATGGCTCGTCCTTCGATCTCTCGCCAGCACGCATTGCACTTCATCGAACCTTTTAAAACGAAGGAAAGTGATACAACAAAAAGCGCTTTTACCCTTCAAAAAATTCATTTTCAGTTTTCAAAGAAATAACAAGAAGCAAAATCTTGAAAAGCACAAATCTTCAACCGAGCAAAAAGGATATGCAATTAATTTATATTTAAATGGCCAAAATGAAGATCATTTTACAGATTTCACCTAAGAAAACAAAGTCAATAAAGAAACAAACAGCTTCATAAAATTTCGTCTGATTTCGAAAGAAATTTTCACATACGCCAAAGATCACCTCTTCACAGTAAATGCTTGTATTCCAACTTAAATATGACCTGTGTACAAGAAATGGACACATTTGGCACGATTCTCAGCCTTAAAACCTTTATTTCCCACCTCAAATTCCAAAAAAAACTCCATTTCCAGGTGAACCTTGAAATCTACCAAAAAATTTAAATAGAAGGTTTCACCGTACAGAGTAAATTGTAGTTTCTGATCCACATTCCGTATAAATTTTCCTTCAATCTCTTGAAATTGGTTAAATCTTGTTGTTTTTCTCACATGGAGTTGTTTTGAAAAGCAAATTGAAGCAGAGTCTGAAATTTCACTCGTCCTGGTTTAAAGAAATAGCCGTTAAATATCTCCCATTGTACTCAGAATGAAAAACGCTGAGTGTTTAAAGCAAAATATTATTTTCTGGTTAACGCGGTGTATTACCGAAGTGTACACGAACGAAAAGGGGAACAGAAGTTCAAAATAATCACATATAAGGAAAACTTTAATTGAAACTATGATGTATCGATTTATAAAATATATAAAAATATTAATTTATACCAAACGACCAGCATAATACCGACCCTTTCATGTAACTGCTCTGCATTCATGCTTTGTTTTTACTTTTTAAAAAAGTTTTAACTCCAATTTCTATTATTTTGGATCTATAAATCTTTTGCATTGTCCCATTTTCCTTACAAGATTCTGAAAAATCATTGAATTTAGTGATATCCTAACGGAATTCAATCGAAGTTTTCATACTTTAGTCTTTTAAATTTCAGCTAAAATAAAATTAGGTTTTTTTCTGTCCTTTAATTTTGTTGTATGAAAGCATCAATTGTCATATTTTCAATTATTCGTGTCTCTAAACATCTTTTCATTTGGTATGAAATGTTGACAAGTTGTTATGTTGGTTAACCGAAAATTAATACACATGATTTGATGAAATGACTTTTGTTTCAATAGTCAATAATTATATTGATTATTTTATACATGCTCATGTAATTTTCATAATGCTTTTGTCAATTTGATTTCAATTGAAGTCCAATTTAATACATATCAAATAGAGAAGCTCTTCCTCACTTTCGCCAGTCATTTTGAACCTATTCTGGTGAAGTAAGCCTTTGTGCAATAACTAGCATACAAGTGATGTGTTTCTAGAGTAAAAATTGACACAATCTCTAAACCTAGCTTGATTTTGCACTACACTTACCTAGGAACTTGTTCTAATTCTCTATTACTCATCTACAAGGTCTACTTGGTTCAATTCCACGGTGTAAAATTAGATCTAGTTCAATTTCATGGCACAAAATTGGTTTCTACTTTTTAAATTTTCAAAATTCAAATTAAGTCCATGTTTCTTTCCAACAAGTTATTATGTACTGATTAGAAGTGTAAATATTTTAAATTATATTATATGTGGTTGTATAAAAGAACAAAAACTAATTAATTTTACACATCATTTCAATATCAAGAAATTTCATTCACTAGTTGTTGCATCATTCAATGAGCACATTTGAGAATTCATTGCCACATCAACATTAATATACTTAATGATAGATTGGCATATTACATGGTTGCTTGTTGTCTTCAATATTTGTTCTTAAGTTCTTAAATTAGTTCTCTTAAGCATTTAACAAAAAAGAATATTACCATCAATTAGAAAAATCCTTAAATAAACATCCCTATCAATTAATATAGATTTAAATATATTCCAAAAGCAAGTTGAATTAAAATTTTGATCACATAAGAAATTAAATCTCAGGCTAAAACAAAGATTTGCAGGTAGCAGCATATCCTAGAAGAAATTAAATCTCAGCATTCTGATGGCTTTGATACCTCTTGGTGACAAGAAAGTTCGGCTTAACCCCGAACCTAAGGAAAAATACACTATTTTGAAGTCAGCTGATCTAATATCCGAGATTCTATATATTGAAATTTGTCCTGATACCTACATACTTACTTCTAAAGAAGAAGATATGCCTGAGTTGCTCGCTCCTAATATTTCTTCTAAAATTTGGATAATACAATTTGATAGAAGCTCGTCTTCTTTTGTTTCTGGAGCGGGGATAGTTCTCATTTCTCCTACAGGAGTAAATTTTCCTAAAGCCTATAAGTTAGCCTTTGAGAACACTAACAATACGGCTGAATATGAAGCCTTGGTTTTGGGTTTGTAGTTTGCTAAAGAAGAGGGAATCAAGAAGCTCAAGGTGACTGGTGATGTGGAATTAGTAGTCAATCAAGTTAGGAACTGACTTTAAACGAAGAGCATGAGGCTTAGAAATTATTGGAATAAAGTTTGGGATGAAATCGAAGGCTTTGATGCCTTTACAATCCATGTTGTTCCAAGAGAAGAAAATTCTAAAGCAGATTGTTTGGTCGTATCTGCTTCTCTTATAATTTTGCATCCCACGTTTGAAAAGGATGTATATTTGATTGACCTGATTTATAGACCAAGTGTGTCGGATAATGGTCAAAATTGGTGAGAAAAAATATATCATTTATTTCCTTGAAGGAAGTGGTACTTTTTCTAATTTTCTTTATGAAGGTTCTCAAGCATCAGAGAAGGATAATGCAATAGAAAAAGTTGAAAGGAAACCCTGAAGTTCTACAATTAGAAGGAAATACCATTTTGAAGGGTCTGATTTCACTATAGAGTTGTTCAATAAACATGATTGTGATGTGAAAAGTAAAGCCACTGAACATAAAGATGATTCTTTTGAATATGTAAAAGTCAATATTGGTTTTGAAAGTGAGCCCAAATTCATTCTCATTGGGAAATGTTGTTCTAAAAATGAAAGATTAAAGTTTATTATATAGAGATGTGTTTGTATGGTGCTATGACAATCTTAAGGATTTCTTGGATGGTGAGTTCAAGTAGATCATATTTTTTTGAAACTTGAAGTTTCCCCATATAGACAGAAGTAGAGACAATTCAATCCAAAGGTGGAAAATGCTATTTTTGTAAAAGTGCATAAGATGTTGAAAGTTAAGATTATTTATCCTATCCATAATTCAAAATGGGTTTCCAATATCATTTACGTAAGGAAGAAGAATGGTGAGATTAGAATTTTTATTTATTTTTGTAATCTATATCAAACTTCCCTTAAAGATAATTATTCACTTCCAAATATGGACCATATTCTATAAATGGTCTCGGGCTTTGAGATGATATCAATGCTACTAGATCCCTTAGTTGACAGTACTACATAATTATCTTTTCTTTTTATTCTTACAACTGGAAAAACTGTCCATGCAAATTTTTTATTGCAGCCCTTGTAGCACCATCTATGTCATTGATTGGATCATAGAATACAGAGGCCTAAGTAATTTATTACTTAATTGAGTCCATTTGATCCTTAATGCTCTTCGTGGAATTGGGCCATTTTAGACGAAATTCATGCTTCATCCAAATACTTTTGCACATGTCTCAAATTTTCTCATAGTTTTCCATGTGCAATACTACACTTATCTAATACTTCAGTAAATATTCTATCATTGACCTTCTTTGTCAAATATTTTTCCAATCTCTCTTCAAGTTGTCTAGATTAGTCTTTAAAGGAATCTAGCAACAACTTTAATTTTCGAACACTAGACAAAGACTCATCAATAGTAGCTCTATGGATGCCTTCCTACAACACTTTGATTGCTTCTTCAATCAATTATGTGCTCTTTTGGTGGGTGGAAGCATGCAACACATCACCAAGTTGAATCTTCTACAAGGTAGAGATCTTACTCATGTTCACTTGTCCCTGTTGCATAGGAAGTTGTAGCAGTTGTGTAGATACAATAGGTTCAAATTGTAATTGCATGTCCAATAATCCCTTGAGTGAATCACAAGAGGATTCACCAACAAATTTTTTGCTTCCCTCTTCTTTCTCCTCACTCTTCTCTATTCCATCACTCCTAGAATCCTCCTCAATCTTCTTTTCTTCTTCAGATTTCTCATTATCTTCTAGAGGAGGCTGGTCTTCAATATTGTGTGTGTCTAGTTTTCTCAACACCCTTTGAGTGTCCTCTTCTCTTCTTTGCTCAGTTTTCTCATTGGGAGATGGTAGTTTTTATTCATTTTTTGCTTAATCCCTCTCTGGGATGTCCTCTTTCTCTTTCTCTTGATCCTTTGCCGCCATTTTCTCCACTTCTAGAGGGATAATATCTATTGTCACATCTTCTTGAATTTCCTCTTCTATAGGCTTATGTATTGGTGCATGTTCAACTGGTTCATTAAATTTTGGGATAGAAGTATCATGTTGCATTTTGCTTCCACTATCCAGAGACACAATTAGTTCTTTAGCAAGTTCTTCTCAGTTCTATAGTGTCTAGTTTTTAATCCTCTCTACATCTTTCTTATCATTGCTCATCAAGGTGTTGACTCTTTGTTTTGTTCTAAATTCTTTGCTGTAAAATTATGCCAATTTAGCTTTGTCTTCATCAGAAAGAGAACCAATCTTCTCTAAGGAATATTCCCTTATTTTGGCATCCTCGTCTATTTCCTCTTTCCTTCTAATACTCAAAACATTATTTGAATCATCTAGTAATTGATATTTAATTTGTGCTAAGCTAGTACAAAAAGTTACCATATACTTCACTATTGTGTCCTCTATTCTATCCTTGTCGAAATCATTAGAACTTTAATACACTTTGGTAGTTTCTTCAAGCATTCCATGCTTAGCATTACCATTAAATAGAGCATACAGCCTTATAGAGAGCTTCTTCTTTTTTTTTCTGGAGGGGTTTTTTTCTTTCTTCTTCCCCTTAGCTTTTGCTGGTTTTCTTCTTTCCTAACTTTGTCTCTTTTTCCCTCACATGGATCTTGAATGCTTCCTTCTACTTCTCAACTTCTTCACTGTCAATATCAACGTCTTTTTTTGTTTTTTTTGAGCTTGTCTCTACTTGAGAGACATTAGATTTTCTCTTCTGGATCAATAGTGATCCTTCCTCTTATTCTTCTTCCTCATCACTACTAATATACCCTTTTCTAGTATCTTTTTCTTTTACTCTTCTTCTCTGTGGAGCACTTTGTTCTTTCATAGGGGCACTAGTTGACTCTTTCCTCTTAGCTCCAATAGCAGATTTAGTCCTCTAGAGGATTTAGGAGCAACCAGAGAGGGGGTAGAGGTCCTACGTAACCTTCTAGTATTGGAGGAACCTTGTGGAGGACTAGATATTCCTTTGGATTTCTTCAAAAGGGACTTTGGTAGACCCATCATATCCACTACTTGTTCCTTCATCTTTTCCACATTCTTTATGATCTCCTTTTGCTTTTGCTCCATATACATACTGCAATGGATTTTTCTTCATTATGTCATATCTTTCATATTTAGGATCTCTAGGCATATTCAACATATTTTCTGCTAGACCAGTAATCACATTCTCTACTACCTCATATCCCATTTTAGGAATCCACACCTTCCTAGGTTCAACAGCTTCCATAATACAAGTCTTTTCTAACCATGAAAATGATGTCATTTATGTACTTACCTACAACACTTTTGGGAATCCTTTCTCTTGCTAGGTATATTCTCCTAAAATGTTTTGAAGAAAATTCATAATGCTCTTTTCTGTGTATCTTCATTCCTCAATCTTCTCAAGTGGTCTCTAATTTGTATAGCAACTACAACATATCACTCAACCACACTATGTTCTTTGTGCCAAGCACTTCATTAAGAAAGTAAAGCAGTAAGCATATAATTAGGGTACCATACTAGAAGGGATACGGGGACTCTTTGGTCTTCTATATATTTTCCAACAAATATTTCCTTAACAACTCACATAGGGAAAAATCCATGGCTTTCTTCACCATTTCATATGTAGTATTGATTGTTGTAGCAGAAATAGTTTTCTCTGACTGTCAAGAAAATCTTATATCTTGAATCATCATAGAAACATACTTCAAATCTAGGTCTTCAATATCCTCTATCATTAGGGATCTCTTATCAAATTTTGCAGGGTGCTAGCAAGAACTTGAGTCCACTTTTTGGCCAAAAAGTGGAAGTGTTTTCCCTGATTTTCAAAATTTGACACATTTGACCTTAAAATTTGAGGCACTTAGAGATGGAATCTTCAAAAAACGCACTAATCATATAATGTAGTACTCAAAGCCTAGTTTCCAAATATGTAACTTATTTCAATACCTAGATTGTACAAATTGAGTTTCAATAGGTGTTTCTAAAAAACACTGTTTAAAAGTCACTTTTTTATACCATACCATGCACATGTACAACATCCATATTTTGACCTAAATTATCATATTTTTATAAATCCTTTTGGGAAAAGATTTGTTACTCACTGAAGCTTGTTTTCGATATTTTTTTGTAATTTTTTATTGAATATTTCTTTTTTTGTTAAATTTTTATTAGGCATATTTTCCATTTTGAAAAATCATCGTGTATGACATGCATAAGATGACCTAAACTTATCATTTTTTGATTTTTTTTTAAATTGAAAAGAATTTTCTAAAGTTTTTTCTCATGCAATCCGTTTGTCCAAATGTTATGTTAATCAAAAGTTATTAAAATACTAAAAAAGCCTGATAATTCAAGTTTATGGACTAGTTTCACTAGAAATTAATTGAAAAATAGAAAAAATAATCAAATTATTTAAAAAATTACATATTTGGAATCTGCAATCTCATCTATAATGGGTTTTAATTTAGTAATTTTTTTTTTGCAAAATAGGTCTTTAGACATATATCCAAAATCACTATTTTCTTGTGACATTAACAAGAACTTCAAGTTGTAGGTCAAACCAGGTCCAAAGCTTAGGTTCAGGTCCCCAAGCCATTTCCCAAACCAAAAAACAAGCCAACAACCCACCTAAAAATTCATAATTTAAAAGACAAGATCACATTTTAAAATGAGATCTCGTTTCATAAAAAAACATGGTTCTATGAAACAAGATCCCATTTTGTAAAACAAGATCCTGTTTTGAAAATTACCAAAAATGGAAAGTTACCAAAATGGGAACCTATTTTGAAAACTTTCTGAAAATGGTAATTTTTAAAGATTGGAAGTTTCCAAAAATAGAAAGTTTTCAAAATGAGATCTCGTTTTGAAAACTTTCCATTTTTGGAAATTTCCGGTTTTGGAAAATTTTCAAAACCAGATTCCGTTTTCTAAATCTAGGCTTGGGATCCTGAAGCTAAACGGGATCCTGTATTTTAAAAATAGGATCCCGCTTTTTAAAAATGGGATCTTATTTATTAAAAAGTAGGATCTCATTTTTACAAGCCGATTTCATTTTTTAACTAAGGAAAAAACTTCCACTTTTCATGGACTCATCTTCTCGCATTTACCTACCAGTGAATTTCATCACCACTTCATTCTTCATATATTTAAGAGTCAAAACTGATCTGGTTGAGCATAACCCTATCACAACCCTAATGGCTTGTTTATTGATCATGTGTGATAGGTCTAACCAAATGAATCTATGATGAATTCTACTCAACACATATCTAATCCATTCATTAACATAGCAAAATATATGAAATTTATTCTAGACATATAGTTTATTCTTTGTTAAACTTTCATACTTGGGTTTCAACTCAAAATCGTCACTGGTAAGCTCATGTGCCCACATTTCTCTTAACTTAGAATGATTCTACTCTTCCATTTTTGCATGAATATAGATTCTAACATCTTCAATATGCAAAACACTATAAGGAATATGTGAAAAAGATCCTTCTGGATTCATCACCATGGATTTATCAGGATGCTTCTTAAATTTGGTTCTTGATTGATCCACAACTTTAACTACTTGAGGAGTGAACATATTAAACAATTTTTGAAACTAGGGTTAAGCAAGAAACTATAAATACCTTTGAGATCATTGTCAGTTAGGGTTTCACACAAAAATTTAGAATCGCTTCAACTCACCTCTTCTCACTTTGAATACTTGATTGTAAATGAAATTTTCATATGTTAAATCACTTAGAAATACCTTTTTGGATGACCTAAAATATATTAAATGCATTGATTAAAAGTTGGGTCAAAATCTAATAAACCCTTACTATGTCATCGTAGGCACCTTCAAATCTTCCACAAATCTTTGTAACAAGAAATTTTTCATCGACAACTTCACCAATAGATCAAGCATGCCAACCTATATCTTATACCAATGTGTTGAAGAAATCAACACCATATCTTTGGCAGGGGCTTAAAGATCTTTTGTTAAAACTCCCCCTAAGCCATAGCTCTTCATTTAGTTTATGAAGAAAACATCTACACCAAAATCTGGCATAGACTCATTCTTAAACTCACTCTCTTCTTTCTTTTTCCATATCTTGTTCATTTCCTTCTTCATCTCAATAGGATCCACATTCTACTAGATCAACCTTATTTAGTGAAACAAGGGGTTTCATATTCTTGGTTCTGTAAAATTTGGGCTCAATGTGTCCTAATTTATTACATTTGTGACATATGACAACTTTTTGAACAAGCTCATATCTTACCATTTTAGATCTACATGCATTAGCCTTATGCTCAAATCCATTAGATGTATAATAGTAGTGATTGAAGGATTGAAACATCATGCCATTATTATAGATATTCATCATCTAAGTTTTTCATTCACTAGCTCTATGGCAAAATCTATTACATGTATAACACTGAATGGGAAATGATTAAAATTTTTGATTCATTATACTTCTACATTCTATAGCCTTTCATCTAAAATTATTGTAGAAATAACAATAACCATTAAAAGATGGGTACCTTTGTGCATTTGGTTTTCGGATAGGTGATCTTTTGAATTCTTTCTTCTGGTTTCAAACTTTCTTGAAGTTTCTCTTCTTGTCATTCTTCTTTTAAGAATTGTTTAGAGTTTGATCCACCTTTGAACTTTCTCCTTTCTTTAACCAAAATCCTTCTTTTTCCTTATAACCCTTTGCAATCATCTCATCAAGTATTGTAGAGATCTTCTTGAATTTATCATCTTGAATCTTCACTTTCACCCGATCTGATCTCAAAGTCACAAATTCTTGTTCAAGCTTTAAGAATTCTTCATATTTATCTATCAATTTAGCATTCAAGTAGTCTTTAACTCTTTTACCTTCTTCAATTTTCACTTTCATACTAGTGATAGTTTGATTTTATTTCTTGGGATCCTTAATTCCATCTGTAGCTTTCTTGAGTCTCTCTATCAACTTCTTAATACACTCATCTACATCACTAAGATCCTTTTTTCAAATCTATGTTCTAGCTTCTACTTTATCCAAATTATCAAGGGTTGACTTGAGTTCTCCTTCCATTTCAACTATACAATCTTCTTCAATAAACCCTTTAGGGATAATCTCTTCCAAAGGAAAAGGATACTTTTTTGTAGCCATGTTTATAACCTCCAATATCTACCTCAATGATCAATCGAATTGAAGGAACGAAGCCATGATACCAATTTTTGAACACCCAAAATACTAAGAGGGGAGGTGAATCAGTATTCAATAAAATTCATTAACTTCATCTACTTTAAACATTCATCTAACGCATCACATTAAACTTGCATTAATAGAAAGGAACATAGAAATCATGCATCACATCAAAAAACACAACACCAACTTTACGTGGAAAATCCATAAAGGGAAAAACCATGGTGAGGATTAGCCCAAAATATATTATAATTGGTTATAAGATATTACAAAATGGCTCATTTCCAAGTGGACTTACTATCTAGAGAATAGAAGGCATGGATCCTAGCTAGGATAGAAAATAAGGTGGCTCACTACCAAATATTTGAATTGATTTAATGTTGTGGATGTCAAAATCTGCAAATGGTTAATAACTAACATAGACAAGTATGATTAGTATTCAAGCAAAGAAAACCTTCAACATCCATATGAGATATCTAACATGTTTTAAAATGCTATCCAATAACAAGATACATAAAATCATTTAATTAAAAACATGAAATCAATCTATCTCATAGTGGATTGGTGTCACATGTGCTAGTGACCCTTTCCCAATCCTTGATTGATAAGCTAGTGATGAAATTGCTATGGATATGGAGATGATAAATGGACAAGATAAGTTCTCAAAGAGAATGAACTTGCATCAAGTTGTGTAGATGATGGAGATGATGGAGTGAAATGGACAAGATCAATTCTCAAATGAAGAGAGTGACCTTGCAAGAGATTGTGGAGAATTTGCTCAATGTTGAAGCTTCTATTTAATGATTTTCAAAATGCTAAGTGTTGAAGAGAGACCAATGTGGGACTAAGATTGGACCAATCAAAGAAGGACACTTGTCATCATGTGATTGGTTGATGTATGTGCACGATTTGGGAAGAGTGCCATGAGAGGGAGAATTTGAATTCAAATTTGAGAGTAAATGCTAAGTGGGGGACAAGAAAATGAGCAATAAATGCAATGTTGGAGGAGCAAATCAACTTGCCTTTGAATTCAAAGTTGAGGAAATATTCCCCATAAATGCCATGTTGATGGAAAATCTTGGATTTAATAAATCAATAAATTGATTTATATGTGCAAGTGGGTGAGATTAGCATTTAATCATGGTTAGATTAAATTAATGATGATTAGGCTGATTTGACCAATTTGACTTGATTTAGGGATTTAAATCAAATCAAAGGGAGATGAATAATGATCTGAGATTTAATTAAATAAATGATTGATTTATTTAATCAAAGAGATGATGATAGGATCAAGTTTGATTTATGTGATTTAAACTGATGACTTTAAGAGATTGATAAATAAACTTGATTTATTTGTCGAATGGATGCATATGACCTAGTTGAATGCATTATGTCAATTTGACGTGTCAACATTTTGCCCCTCTTTGAAGCAATGTACTTGTTGCATTTGTTCAAAGAATAAACTTTCCGCAATCAAAATAAAAAAAAATCCAATTTTTCGGATGCCCCAGCAAAAAGTACACTGGTACATTGCCCCCTTGAGAGATCGAGCAAAAATATTCGATTTGAGGGTCGATCTCATCATAAAGAGGTTCAAAATGGGTGGTTATGGATGACGATGCAAATGAGATGATTTTAAGATGCTTAGAATAACAAATCTATATTATCCCAAACAACTTAAATGTTGATATGATGTGATGATGGATGACATGGATGATGTGATATGTTGTGATTATGCAATGGATGATTTATGAGATGCTTAGACTAATAGATCTATAATTCTAATGATTTATGGATGCAAGATGAATGCATAATGGATGCATGATGGATGTATTGGTGATGATGATTAACTATTCATGCTGTGATGTTAGTGCAGAAAATGAAGAAATTAGATGATGACAAGAGGATCCAACAAGCCAACATTATGAGAGATGATGAGAAATGATGATGAGAAATGATGATGATAGATGGATGATTTTCTTATCAAGGATTGGGATTTTCAAAGGGTCACTTACTTTATGTTTGATAACACGCCTAAGATGCATCAAGGTATAAAGGACGAGGATGGCATTGTACCTAGTGCGATGGACTTTGACTCAACAAAAAGATAGGAGTATTCTTGTTCACACCTGACATATGAAAACCTTGCTAGGATGCACTTTAGAAGTTTTAAACACCTCGGACCAAAACACGGAAAGGTATAACCAATCAATACAATAGTCAACAAGCCATCCAAAACATCCTCTACACATATTTAACAAAGCAAGTATTCACCAAGTTATTTTTCAAGAACGTCCAACAAGCATAGCAAACAAAAGAATAATGATCGTTGCCCCATTCCTATCTCTCTAAATCCTTCGTTTGGAGATCATCGAGAGGTCCTTAGAATGAGCGCAATAAGATAAGTCAAAAGAAAACGATAAGGCACACAAACAAGTTGATGTTCTTCAATATTGCTAGCGAAAAGGGAATTTTCTTTTAAGGATAAGAACCAAAACTTATTGCCAAAAGATAATGCCCATTCTAGGAAGGATACATCCTAGGACATGTTAGTGGATGGAGGAACGTCATTTCATCTATCCAAAGTGTTCTTTCTGATAAAAAATACCCCCTGTAGGAAGGATTCATCCTAGGACATGATGTTATCAGATGATTGATATGGGACTGTTTGGATGATGGACTATCGACACAAAGACTTGACCAACTTTTTTACGTACTGACTTAGACTTGAGACTTGATGCTTTCAAGTTTTACTTTTAACCTGCTAGACTTGTTTCTAACTATTTCACCAAAGGTTGAGGATGACGATCAGTTTATTATGAATCTTGTTTATTGCGGGTGCAAGCGAGATGAGGAGGATGTATTTTTTCAAATATTTGGATGTTTTTAGGGTTTTGTAATGTTTTGAGGCTGTTTTTGGTATTTTTTAAAGATTTCTAAATGTTTTGATTTTTTCAATTTTCCAATTTTTTGGGATTTTCTGAGATTTTGACCAAGAGAACTAACCTAAAGACCTATCCTAGGGGCCTTGGGGGTTGATCAATAGATGAGCTTTGCCTACGTTATACACGCAGAGACCACGTAGTTTGACTGACGACTTGACCGATTTACAGATGAAGATATACATGATGAAATGTCAGTTTATTATGACGGACTCCTATAGGACTGACCTAAATGTCTCTTGGGATGATCAAAGATCAACCTTGCCTACATTCAAGCTTAGATGATGTAGTTTGACAAGATGATGTTGTTTTTGAATTTTTAAATTAATTTTGACCTATTTTTGGATTTTGATATGTTTTGAATGTTTTGGATTTTTGATTTTCTAATGTTTTTGGATTTTTGATTTTCTAATGTTTTTGGATTTTTTGATTTTCTGTTTTGGATTTTATTTTCAATGTTTTGGATTTTTTGATTTTCTAATGTTTTTTGATTTTTTGATTTTCTGATGTTTTTGGATTTTTTGATTTTTGGGGACTTTAAGACCATACACGAATCCGATCTTATGAGAACATGCCCCCAGCATGATGCAATAGACTACTCTGATAAAGGCAGGACAAACTAACCTTGAGGATGGGCCAAGTAGTACTAAGAGGGATCATGATACGAACGCAGGACCAAGCTATGGTGCGGATGTGAGTGGATGAGTAATGTATGGAGATATGGATGTGATGGATAGATGAAAGTGAAATGGATGGATGATGTAGATCGAACCGTAAAGATCCTAGTGGATGGAAAGTGCTTATTTACACAAGGCGCCTGTTTGCCAGGTTTTCACCAAGGTACCTGCCCAAAGTGCCACCAAAGTGGTTTTCACTAAAGGATGATTTTTTTGATCCTTTTCCTAAACTTTTTGGATTTTTTTTTCTTTTTTGATTTTTTTTTGTTGTTACCAAGATGCCTATTTGCTAGGTTTTCACCAAAGTAGCAATTCTTTCAAGACTTTTTCTGATTTTTTTGGATTTTTTGGTTCTATACCTTGGAAGAATTAGGCATAAAACTTTTTGAGATGGGAGCTATTTATTGGCTATTGCAGAGGTTCCCCTTCGGGTGTTGATAATTGATATGCCCCTAATTTATAGCTTGCTATGATGATGAAAGGCCCTAACCAATTGGGTTCGAACTTGCCTTTGTTGTTGGGATTTGGGACATTCTTCTGATTTTCTTTTAAGACCAATTCTCTGACTTGGAAACTCCTGCTTCTGATCTTCTTGTTGTAGCATCATTTGAGTCTATTCTGATAGACTTGTAAGTGATTGAAAGCATCGATCCTTCTCTTATCCAGTAACTCCAGCTCATTTAGTCTTGAAACCTAATATTCTTCATTAGTGAAGAGATTTTGCAGTGATATTCTGAGGGTTGGGAGCTCAATCTCAATGGGGAGTATGGCTTTTGATCCGTAGACCAAGGAGAATGAGGTGGCACTAGTGGGTGTGCAAATGCTAGTTCGATAAGCCCAAAGGGTGGGATTAATCTGCAGATGCGAGTCACGACCTGCGTCATTGACTGTTTTCTTAAGGATTTTGAGGATGGTTTTGTTCGTGGCTTCTGCTTGGCCATTTCCTTGGGGATAATACGGGGTGGAGAAGCGATGTTGGATTTTGAATTTCTCGCACAAGTTGCAAACCTCTTGGTTCTTGAATGGTGTCCCATTATCTGAGATAATGGCTTGTGGAACACCGTAATGATAGATGAGATAGTTCAAGATGAATTTTGAGATTTGCTTCCCAGTGATATATGTCATGGGTATGGCTTCCACCCACTTTGTGAAGTACTTAGTTGCAGTTATAATGAATTTGTGGCCATTGGATGAGGTGGGTGAGATTTTTCCAATGAGGTCAAGTCCCCATTGTGAGAAAGGCCATGGTGTGATGATCGGATGGATCTCTTGAGCTAGAGCATGGATGAGATCCCCATGCTAGTAACATTGTAAACACCTTTTAGCATGATCATGCGCTTCTCTTTCTATTGTGGGCCAGTAATACCCCAGCCTCAGCAATTTCTTGGCAATGGTCATTCCACTCGAGTGTGAGCCACAGATACCATTATGGACCTCGGTTAGAGCGGTTAATGCCTCCTCAGCATTTAGACACCATAGTAAGGTACCTTCTATGCTTCTATTGTATATGGTATCTCCTAGGATGACAAATCTAGATTCCTTTTTAATAAAGGTTTTTTTTAGGCTCGATGGTAGATCAGTGGATATGACTCCTATTTGAAGATAAGTGTAGATTTCATGATACCAAGGATCACCAGGACCAACGATTTCACACACATATTCTGATTCTGGTACCTCGAATGTGGGAATGAGAAGCTACTTGATCAGAAATTCATATTTCGGCACGTTGTGAGGGATTTCTACTAGAGACCCAATTGTAGCCATGCCGTCAGCGGCTCTATTGTTGGTTCTTGGAATCTGCTCAAATATTATGTCAATGATGGATTCCTTGAGAGTCTCCCCCAATTTCTTATATGGAGTTAGCTTGTCATCCTTAGTCTGATATTCATCATTGACTTGATTTATGATTAACTTAGAGTCTCCGTAGACTTTGAGGGCTATGATATTCCATTGCACTGCTATCCTGAGACCTATAGTCAAAGCCTCGTACTCCGCTATGTTGTTCATGCAAGGGAATGCTAGTTTGTATGACCATGGTATGTAGTCTCCCTGTGGGGTGATGAAGAAGACACCAGCTCTTGATCCATGTTGTGTATATGACCCATCGAAGTATAGTTTCTAATGATCAACAACGTTGAGGTTAAAAATAGACTCATCTGGAAACTCTAAGACAAGGGGATTCTTAGAATATATGGGTGCTTCTGCTATTTGATCTACAATAACTTGACCTTTGATGGCTTTTCTCTCAACATACTCGATGTCATATTCTGATAATATCATGACCCATTTTGCCATTCTCCCTGTGAGCATTGCCCTGGATAAGAGATACTTGATGGGATCAATTTTGGAAGTAAGCTTGATCTTGTGTGCCAACATGTAGTGTCTGAATTTTTGGGATGCAAACACTACTGCGAGGCATGCTTTCTCAATGAAGGAGTAATTTAGCTCATGACCGACCATTGTCCTGCTGATATAGTAGATGGCCCTCTCTGTTCCGTTTTCATCAAGCTAGGCTAGAAGAGCTCCAAGGGTTGCTATTGTTGCTGACACATATAAGATCAATGGCTTCTTTGGGATAGGTTGCATTAACACTGGTGGTGTCAGTAGATATTTCTTTATTTTGTTGAATGCCTCTTCGCACTTGGTATCCCATTTGTACGCTACTCCCTTGTGGAGTAGGTGAGAGTATGGGTTCTTCTTGTCTTCCAGTTGTGCTATGAACCTTCTAATGGATTGGGGCCTTCCTTGGAGACCTCTCAGTTATTTTAATGTCTTTGGTGCTTCCATCTCAAAGATTAATTTCACCTTTGCCGGATCCACCTCGATACCTCTCATGGAGACTATGTATCCTAGCAGTTTACCTGATTGTACGCCAAAGACGCACTTCTTGGGATTTAGTCTGACCTTGTATTCCTCCAATCTATCAAAGATAGCACTTAGGGTTGCTATATGATCTTGTCTTTTTCTTGATTTAGCTAGGATTTCGTCCACATAAACTTTGACTGTTTTGTGAATCATGTCATGGAAGATCAATGTCATAGCCCTTTGATAAGTTGCTCTTGTGTTCTTTAGGCCGAATGACATCATGTTCTAGCAATAGGTTCCCCATAGACAAGTAAAATTCATCTTGTGTTGATCTTCTTTTGCTATCATAATCTAGTTGTATCCTGAAAATCCATCCATTAGTGATAGAATCTCATGCCCTGCTATCATGTCCACTATCATATCAATATTGGGAAGTGGAAAGTCATCCTTGGGACATGCTTTGTTCAAATCTCTAAAATCTATACAAATTCTAATAGCTCCATCAGGTTTTGAAATAGGTACCAAGTTCGATACCCATTCTGGATAATCAATTGGTCGGATGAATCCAGCATCTAATAGCTTTTTGAGCTCCATTTTGACTAACAAAGCAATTTGAGAATGCATTTTTTGAAGCTTTTGTCTAATAGGTTTTACATCTAGATACACTGCTAGGTGGTGGACCATAGTATTTGGATCAAGTCCTGGCATATCAGCATAACTCCGTGCAAAGTTTATTTGTCTTTCCCTTAGGAATGCTGCTAGGAGTTCTTGCTCTTCTGATAATAGTGATTCTGCATAGAATGTGATATGTGGGGTCTCCTCTATTCCTAGGTTGACTGGGTTGCATTTTTCAGCCAAGATTACTGACTTCTTTTCATGAATGGATCTTAAGGGAAGATTGAATCCTTCATCCTCGGGTGCCTCAGAGAGGTTTTCACCATTGGATATGTCCTTTCTTTTTACTATTTTCTTGTCAGAGAGTGCCACAATGTGGTTTTCACTCAAGGACTTGGATATGATTCTTAGTTTCTCACTTTTGCGACTGAAGGATTCAATCATTTCCGTGTAATAGGTGTGTGTGTCCAACTCCATTATGAATCCTACCTTGTGATCTCCATCCAGAATGTTATCCTCAACCCCATGAATTCTGAGAGCGCTTCATCATTTTTGAATATATCGAGAACTGGTGGTCCTCATTGGTCATAGTCGATCAATTGGGGATAGACTAAGTGGATCTCATGATTTTGATGATCGGATTAAAAAGATAAGGTACTAATCATGCAAAGGGTAGTATCCTCAAATAACTTAGGTAGACTGGTCAAGTGATCTTCGTCTTCGCTACTAATATAGGGCTCAGTGATAAAGTTATGCATGTTTGTCCCTATGGGTATTGGGGAGTGCACTTGTACTAGGACTGGCTAAGGAGAAACATTAGCGGCTCTAATCGGAGGACCTTGGCCATGTATGGTTATTCTCAGAGGGGTACATCCAAGACCAAGATTTGTTATAGGTCATGTCTCAGGAATGATTGGTATTAAGGGCCCATTGTCATTTTGCCCCAATCTCTGGTTTCTATCATAACCCATTGCAAGCATCATTTGTAGGCCCTTGCTTGTCTCATCCATTGGTAATTTAGGTGTCGGTCTTTCATCTCGATACATCATGTGGGATGGATCTATCTCAATAACCTCTTGACCAAGGTCTCCCCATCTTGTGAATTTAGGATAATCCTCAGGATTTGTTTGTGATGTAGAAGCTTGATTTTCTCCCGGGCATCCCCATGATCTAGGAGATTGTGATAACTCTCCTATCACAAAAGAATTATTAGGGAGCCTATAACTCCCACAACCGTCCTCCTGGATGATGAGCTTGATATCGGATATGGTGGGAATGGTGGGTGTCTCTTTCGCAGGAGTGGACCTGAGAGTGGCAGGGTCGATGTATGATGTGGATGGGCCCTCATCATTCTTTGGCACTTGGGGGATTTTGTAATATTTGGCCTCAAGATTCTTGCAATATGAGAATGGATCGGGATCTCCGTGGATGGTAACCTCTTGTCCATTATGTGTGAATTTCACACATTAGTGGAAATTTGATGCTACGGCTTTCATTGCATGGATCCATGGGCGTCCCAGGAGGACATTGTATGGCAAGTTGAGGTCCAAGACCTGACAAGTGGTTTCCATGAGTGTTGGCCCTACTTGAATAGGGAGTTTGATTGTGCCCTAAGACACTCTTTCTTGGTCATCGTATGCTCTTATTGTGATGCCTTTCCCTTTGTCAATGGAGTCTTCTGCTATTTTCAACTGCTTAATGAGGCTAAGAGAACAAATGTTCAAACCTACACCTCCATCCACCAAGACCCTTTTGATTTTGTTTTTATTTACGATGGCTTCCAAGTGAAGTGCGCAATTATGAGATGGTTGGGCGGGAAATTCTTGGTCGTAAAATGTAAGGAGGTTAGGCGTTATGATGTTTCTGACCATAGCTTGGAATTGCTTTGCATCAAGATCTGCGGGGATGGTGGATGAGGCTAATGCTTCTTCGAGGATCCTTTTATGGGTCAATGATATTTTTAACAACTCCATGTTGGAGATGTGTGTTGGTGTTCTTTTGAGTTGGTCTACAACACTATATCCATTGGATCTAGATGAAGGGACCCTATTTGGTTGAGATGACCCTGCAATGGTGACTTTGCCGCCTCTTGTGGTGACTCCACAATCTTCGGCATGGGCGCCCTTGATGGTGATGACCATGTAGTTTTCATTGAGGTTGGCAACACCTGTTTCATATACATGATTTACACTGCCCTTTCCTTTATCCTTGTTATTCCCTTTGTTGCCATGATTCAGCTTGGATTCATGTAGATTTTAAGATCCTGATTCCCAGTAGATGTTTCCACATTTATGATTCTTTTGTCAATGAGATCTTGGATGATGTTCTTGAGTCTCATACAATTGTTTGTGGTGTGGCCTTTGATTTTGTGGAATTCACATAGTTGATTTTTGTTGTACCAAGGAGGTTTGACATGAGGTTCTTGGTAGTTCTCAAATGTAGGTGCTTGGATGAGTTTTTCATCAATTAGCTTTTTCATGATGTCCTCAAGTGGTTCCCCCAAAGTAGTGTATTTTCTTTTGGGGTATGTTTTGCGTTGAGGTGGTCCTTTTTGGTCATTGAGGTTATTGATGGTGGGATTATTGGGTTGGTATGTTGTGTGATGAGTCTTTTGTCGTTGTGATTGGATTTGTGGTGCGGGTGTATTTTGGCATGGACCACTGATGACCACCTTGGCATCGACGATGCCATCATTGGTAATGTTCTTGTTTCTCGCCCATGTATGAGGTTTATCATTGTAATTAGATGATGGGAGGTTGTTTTGGGGTTCGTGATATTACATTGATTCAGTGGGTTGGGTCGCAAGGGCTCTTTCGATGCTAAGCGCCTTTGAGATCAGTTGATGATAGGTTGTGATTCCTTGAACCTTAAGATGAAATGACAAGCAACTTTCAAGATTGGTGATGATTGTGTAGACTTGTTGTTCTTTTGGCATGGTCCACTTGCTCCGATTGGCCTTGGATCACCATCATTGAAGAAATGAAGCAAAAGATTCATTTTTTCCTTGTTTTAGAGCGTATAGTTCTTCGAGACTAACATCCATTGTAATGTTACATGCATAGTTTCTAATGAATTCATCTCTGATTTCCTGGAATGTTCTGATGCCTGAGGGTAAGCGAGAGAACCATTCTATAGCATTGCCTACCAAGCTCCTAGGGAATAGTCACATCAGATAAGTATCGTCATATGCAACCTCCATACAATGAACCTAGAATTCCCTGATGTGATCTTCAAGATTTCATGTTCCTTGATATTTGTCAAATTTAGGGATCTCAAATCCCTTAGGGAATGGTTTCATGTCTAGGCTCCTATCAAATGGATAGGGACACAAGTTGCTTTATGTTTTGGTTGTTCGCCTTGATTGAAGGTCGAGCACTTGTTGTGAGAGCAACCTGAGTTTTGTCGTTACATTGCTTTGCGGATCAGGGGGTGGGATGAATGTGTTCTGAGGTGTTGCAATCATTCTTTGGATGGATGGATTAGTCAATGCATTGTTTGATGGTATCAGTATGTTGTGGCGGGCGAAGTAGGCTTCTACTTGCTTTTGGATGAACAATGCTTGTTGTTGATCTTGTTGTTATTGTGCTAGGATTTACGCTTGTTTTCGCGCTTGCTGTTGTTCCAACAATGCTTGTTTTTGTGCTTGTTGTTGCGCTTGTTGTTGTTCTAACAATGCTTGTTGTTCTGCTTGTTGTTGTTCCCACAACGCTTGTTGTTGGGCTACCAATTTTTTTGCTTCTTGCTGCTCTTGGTATTGCTTTAGTGCTTGCTGATATGCTTGCATTTGCGCTGCTTGTGCAAGAAAATGTGCTTGAGCTTGTGCTTGTTGTACTTAAGCTTGCACTTGAGCTTGCGCTACTTTTTGTTGTAATAAAAGTTGTGCTTGAGCGACCCTTTGTGCTTGTAATGCTTTTGTAGCTTGGGTAGCTTATTGTTGTTGCTATTGCAATAATGCTTTGCCTTGTTATGATTGTTGCGCTTGTAATGCAGCTTGTGTAGCTTTGGCAGTTTGCGCAGCTTGAGCAACTTGTTGCACGACTTTTTGTTTCTACACTTGTTGGTATCCTCTTTGAAAAGCGGCTTGTAATGTTGCGTTGAATTGGTTTGATGTGGTGAACGTTGTTGGTGGTGGATTTGGAATGGTGGTAGATGATGATGTTGTGTTGATTATTTGTTTGGTGGATGGTGTTGTCTTGTTGATTACGTGATTGGTGGATGGTGTTGTTTATGTGGTAAATGGTGTCGTTGATGTGATTGGCCCTTGAGAGACCATGCTTTGCAATGTTGTGGGGGTGTTTGATGATGTTTCCATTTCTTGTGTGTTTGTCGTTTGTTGTTGTGATGTCAACAATAAGTTTTGATCATTTGGAAAAATGTTTTGATTGATGGTTGGGATTTTGTTTTGATTGATACTCGGTAGAGGGGGAAGCCCTAAACCAAGGAGCAGTGTTGATGACAATGGTGATGGTGGGAGAGGTGGAAATGTAAGGGGAGTGAATCCTTGCGAGAGTGTTGTGGTGTTGAAAATTCCCCCTAGTCCAAGCATGTCTCCCTCCTCTTGTGAATTTGTAAGGAGGGGGATTTGAGGTGCTCCGTGAAAAGATGTTGATGATGGGTCATAATGTAAAGTGAGAGGAGCATTTTGGTGTAATGGATTATGGAGGATGTTTTGTTCCACTGTGGTGTTTGCGTCCAAGTTTTGGTTTTTCACAAGGGGATGTGATTGAAGTGCATTGAGGAATGTGTTTCCCTTGTTAACGTTGGGTTGAGTTGGAGCAAATGATGTTGTGATTTGCGGGATATTTTCCATGACATTTTGAGGTGGGGGTGTATATGAAATGGGGATGGTGGATGAGATTGGTGGAAAATATGTCTCTACTATAGTGCTCACATCAAAATCCGAAGGCAACTTGGCCCCTTGTTTTGCTAGTTCAATCATGTACAATGAAGGGTTAAGTCACATCATGATGTTGATGATTCTATGGTTGTCTGGATTTTGGAGCATTTTAGCTATTTCTTCGTGAGACATTCCAAAGGTAAGATCCTCCCCTTGGGTTTCCTCTTTTTGGTTTTGCGATGATGTTGGAAGGCTGATTGTGAGATTTGCATCCCCAATGGGTTTCATTTTAGGAGTGGTTTGGCTAAGATCACTTGAAGCGGGTGTTTCTTTGTTGGCTTCCATACTCTTCTTGTATTGAGCTCTAGTTAGAACCATAAAACGGGGATCAATCTTCGAGATAATGGGAGATGAATCTCTTGATTCTTTGGATTAATCTCTATTTTATATCCCAAAGTGAAAGTTTTTAGGATGCTTTTAGGATCAAATGTGATGATGATATGATGGTGATGTTTAAGGATGTTATGGATGTTTCTGGCTTTTCATAGATCTTGAATGAAATACTAGACTTTGTATTTTTGATTGGTTTGATTTTTAGATTTTGAGATTTTGTCATTGATCTTGATTTGGATTTTAATTTTGATTTTGAACAAAAAGACCCTAAGCTATTTGATAATGATCTAAAGGATAGTTGTGTCCAAAGGATGATGATTTGGATATGTGTGAGGAGAAGGATTCATCTACCCACACCTACCCAAATAAGATGATTGTTTCACTAAGTATATGGAGAAGGATTCGTCTATATACACTAAGCTAGACAAGATGATTTTTGATAACTTTGACTAAGTATATGCAAAAGGATGAATCTACACATGCCTAGCCAAAGGTGTTTTGATAAATGTTTTCAAGGACTTGGTCTCAATGTTTTTGGATGATTTTGATTTTTTTGGCCACAAAGCCTAGTATCAAAGATGATTTCAAGATTTTTCAAAAGATGATTTGTGAGATGGATTTGATGATTTGAAAGATGGATGAAAGAGGTTTGATTTTTTTTTATCCTTTAGGTGAACCTAAAAAAGACACTTTGTGTTTTCCTAGACCTAGGTATTGAAGAGCATGCATATGCTTCCTAAAGACCTTTGTAACCAAGGAATGATTTGAACATTTTGGATTTCTAATCAATGATTTGTGTTTTTGGGATTTGGAGCCTTCAACACACATGAAAGTTCATTTTTCTTAGCTTTGCTTAATGTATTTATTTTACCAAAAACACTTTCTTTGATTAAGGTTTCAAACTAAGATGTCCAATGTCTTAATTTCTTTAAACCCCACAAGATATTTGATGTGGAAATTCAATGAACTTAAGGCAAGGGTTTTCCTATTGTTTACTCAAGAAGACAAATTGAGGTATAATCCAATGCTTAGGAACCTCTAAGGACGTGAATCCCAAGGGAAAGCAATAACATATGGATTGAGTCAATGATATTTGTCTTCAAAAGGGTTTGAAATTTTGAGAATCATGTTGAATGTTTGTTTGCAAAATGTTTTCAAATACAACACTGTGTTTTCAAACAAAGAACAAGTACAAGCCCTATGGATGTGTAAGACAATATTTGTTGGGTTCCCACTTGGAAAATTCTAGCTACACTTATCTCTAGTGGATGGTTAGATGCTTGACCCCACTGGCTCCCCTCCACGGCTCATTATCGTCAATCAGGGCAGCCAAGCATCAACACCCATGAAACTCCCATCGCATGCTTTCCATCTCTACTAGAAGACCGTAAAAGTGTGGGGCGGCTTCAGAATGACCATTCTTGCACCAAAAAATAGATCAAGGATTTTGGAAAATTCTAGTACATGGGTTCTAGTAAGGACTTTCCGTTCGTGGAGATTGACCCATACGACAAGAGTCCCCTTTCGGATCCATCTTGTTGGAGCCAACCGCGTGATAATGGCATTTAACCAATACCCACATTTATATCCCAGTTGGAAATACTCTTGGCTTTAGAGTGTTACTAGTTGAGTTGTTCCCTTGGGTGAGTACTTTTTCCCCAAGGAAGGGGCTCTAAGATAAACAAAAGCAAGCAAAGACACAATCCATAACTTGATCAATCTTTGATGGCACAAAGAAAGAGAATGTACGTGAAAATTCCCCTACTCACACTCACACAAGATGTTAAATTTTAAACCCAAATCGAAGTGTTTCAAAGCAATAAAATCATTTTGAGTGTTTCTCTTGCACCCTAGATTGCACAAAGCACAAGGGGAGAGGATACGCACTCAAAACATACCAAAGACAAAATCACACAATTCAAGCACTTGTTCATTTTATAGCCTTCAAAGCAATTGTGTGATTCGTTTTAAGCACCAAATGAAATATGAAGATTGCTTGTCCAATTTTTAGCCCAAAACGAAATCTAGTAAGTGTATAACTTTGAATTTTAGCCTTTTGCGAATTGGTGCAGGAGCACCCAAGCTCTTCAAGGAACACTTCAAGAGACATGAGGATGCAGGGGTCATGAAGACCTATCAAGGAACTCAGAGCATCAATTATAACATCCTAAAGCCTATAATGTCTTTTGAAATGGTTAAAAACATTAAAGGAGTCAAATGTCCTAAGGGTCTTGATAAGGACCATAGGACCAAAATGCATTGTAATTGGACAAATAATGTCCTAAGAGTCTAGATAGGTTTTTCAGTGTTTTAATTAGGTTAATTAAGGTTGAATAGTGAAATTAAATAAGTTTTAGAAGGTTTTATTCATAGGAGTTAATAAATTTCAAGTTGGAGTATTCAGATTTTTGAAATCCAACTTTGGCGGGATAGTGTGTTTTTGATGTTTTAGCAACTTTAATGTAATAAAACCAATGAAAAACAGTTTGGGAAGTTGGGGAATGGGTTTATAACCCAAAAATAATCATTTTTATGGAGGTTGGGTGTTTGTATAGGAGACTGTACGGACTGCTATAGAAAATAGTGAAAAAACACAATTTTCTTGCATTTTCTTGAGTCTTTTTGATGATCTATTGATTCCTTTTGAATTTCTAATAAATTGGATGGTTTAAGAACCTGTATTTAATTTAAATTAACCTTTTGAATGATCTGATAGACATTAGGAATCAGTTTTTGTAACATATTGTTGACTGTCCTCATGAATAACATAGAATTTTCACTAGTTTTGGTGGTTTTCATGGATGATTGATCCATTTCAAGGTAGAATGTTGTTGTGACCTATGAAATGGATCATTCATAACATGTAAAATACATATTTAACAAACTAATGTGCAGGGAAGAAGAATATTGAGGTGTACACCAAGATTTCACAATGTAAAGTGCTTGAAGATGGAGGCTAGGGTATAGCAGCAGAAGATCTGCCTTAATGAGGAGCATGTTTTTGAATTGGGATAGACTAAATATGTTTTCCTAATTGTGTAGAGTCAATGAGAAAGTTCTGGAAGTGATTGGAAGGTTAGTTTTCAAGAAGCCCTACTTTTTGTGGCAAGTTAAGGAGGGTTTTGTGTTTGAGCATGTTAGAGGTGTCATAGAGGCCTAAAAAATTGGAATCCTTGGTTTTGAGTCATTTTAGGGGACTGTTGAAAGTTTCATGGTCAAGGGTCGATTTTAAAGAGGGGTTTCTTTGAAAAAGAGGGCTAATTAGGCCTAAATTGGAGGAAACAACATATTTTTGATTGGTGTGCTCCAAAACAAGTGCCATCAAGAATCTAGTATGTTATGTATCATCACAAACCACATCTGGTTCAATCATTATTTTGGAGGTTCCTTTGGAAATTTTGACTACAAAGTCAAAAATCCTTCGCTAGAGGCCTAGTTGGGCTAGTAGCCTAGTTAAGGTGAAAAATTAGATTTGTGTCTAAGTCAAAGGGTTGGACTTTGAAATAATTCAAAACAAGTTTGTTTGGGTCTCTTAAGAGTGTTCCTATGGTTTGGGTCCATAAGGAAGGAAAATAAGTCATGAATGCAAAGTTGAGGCCTTATCTCCATGTTGGTGCCTAGTTGAAAGGTTGAGAGTGAATCATTGTTAGTCTTGTAACTTGGTGTTTCTTTCAAAGTCCCTGACCATCTACATCAGAGTGGTATCAGAGCAATGAGTAGGTCCTTTAGGGATTGGAGAATTAGCAATGGCACCAAAAAACCAATTGGAAAGAGAGTTGGAAGAGTTGAAGGAGATCTTGGAAAGGGAGAGAAGAGAAAGAAGGGAACAAGAAGCAGCAAGAGAAGAAAGGCAATGGAGAAGGGAGAGAGAGACCATGCAAGCAAGGATAAATAACCTTGAGAGGAGTAGGAGGAGAGAAGACCAAGAAGACCAAGAAGATAATGATGAAGATGAAGAGCATGTGAGGGTAAATTAGGAACAACAAGTAGATGAGATAGAGGACCCTGAGGAAAGGAGGTTACTGAGATTGTTGAAGGCAGTACAAGGTCATGGAGGGAAGAGTCACATAGACTTTCCTATCTATCAAGGGAAGATGGATAGTGAAGAGGTTTTGGGATGGCTTGATGCCTTAGAAAACTATTTTGAGTTTGAAGAGATGGATGAAGAGAGGAAGGTTAAGTTTTCCAAAACCAAGTTGAGAGGCACATCATTGACATGGTGGAGTAGTTTTCAAAATGATAAGATGGCTAGAGGATTGGCAAAAGTTTCTACATGGGCTTGGATTAAGAGTTTGGTCAAGGATCAATTCCTACCATCTGATTACGCAATTCATGTGAAGAGGATGAGGCAGAAGCACATGGATGTGATTTTCTATATTGAGCAATTTCACAAGCTTAGTATTAGAGGAGGATGAGAAAATAGCCAAGTATATCAATGGATTAAGGTATAATCTACAAGATGAGATTGGTTTGCAATTTCCAAGGACATTAGGAGAATGTTTTTAGTTGGCCATTAGAGCAAAAGAAAAGGTGAAGAGGAAGCAAGAAAGATCAAGCAATGGTGGAAGAGGAGGTAGTTCAAACAGGGGCAGAGGTAATAGAGAACAAGGACAAGGCAGTAATGACAAGAGCAGAAATGACAAAGGTAAAGAGGTATTTTCTGATCAAAGAGGTGGACACACTCCTAGAGGAGGAGGAAGATTTGGACAAGGTAGAGGACCATTCACATGTAGGTGTTTCAATTGCAATGAACTAGGGCATCCTTCCTTCAAGTGTCCTAAATGGGAACAAGCTGATAGGGGCAGAGAAAGGAGAGCTAACTTGGTACAAGAAGAAGAAGACAAGAAGGAAGAATCAAAAACATTCATGGCAGACCCTATGACTGATGGTGAGTTTCTTATGGTCAAGCAAGGAGAAAGACTTCATCAAGAGCCAAAGGTAACTATTTTCAAAACAAATTGTTTAAGTCATGGTAAGATCTATAGATTGCTCATAGATTCAGGGTCACATAGCAATTTAGTTTCACTTGATATGAAAACCAAGTTGGGAATTGAAACATTTGATCATCCTACTCCCTACAAGGCCACTTCGGTAACTCAAGGACAACATGTAGAGATTTTTAAGAGGGCTTATGTAGATTTCTCAATTGGATAATATCATGATAGGGTTCTTTGTGATGTCATTCCAATGACTTGTGGTCATATCATCTTGGGAAGACCATGGCAGTATGCTAGAAGGACATTGCCTGATGGATTCCAAATACATATTTGGTTCATACAGGAGATGTTAGATATAAATTAGTGCCTTTTCCTTTGGAGAAGTCAAATGAAAGTTTTATGATCTGTTTTGAGAAACATTTGCAGGTGAATAAGTAGGGTAAGATAGGTAAGACAGGGGAAGATACTGGTTGGAAGAGGAATGATGAGTTGCAGCAGATATATGAAGAGTACAGTCCTAAAAATTAGAATATTTGGGACTTAGATAGTATTAAGATTGGGAGTATTGAATTCCATATTGTTGAGGGTAATAGGAGTGGTGTTGTTTCACAAGGAAATGAGTGGAATAAAGGCAGAAACAGGGTACAAGACAGGTTGTTATCAAGCAGCAAAAAGGACAAACAAAATAGATTTTTGACACTAACATGATGAATGACATGAGTGCAGATTGGAAGAAGAGGAAGATAGTGACTTTGGGAGATTACATGCATTTTCATGTGAAGATGAAAACATACAGGAACAAGGAGTATTATGGCAGCAACAAGTTGGATACTTCTTGGGGCAAGAACTTTTTCTTTTTTGGGGAGAATGGTCCAGGAGCACCCAAGCTCTTCAAGGAACACTTCAAGAGACATGAGGATGAAAGGGTCATGAAGACCTATCAAGGAACTCAGAGCATCAATTATAACATCCTAAAGCCTATAATGGCTTTTGAAATGGTTAAAAACATTAAAGGAGTCAAATGTCCTAAGGGTCTTGATAAGGACCATAGGACTAAAATGCATTGTAATTGGACAAATAATGTCCTAAGAGTCTAGATAGGTTTTTAGTGTTTTAATTAGGTTCATTAATGTTGAATAGTGAAATTAAATAAGTTTTAGAAGGTTTTATTCATAGGAGTTAATAAATTTCAAGTTGGAGTATTCAGATTTTTGAAATCCAACTTTGGCGAGAAAGTGTGTTTTTGATGTTTTAGCAACTTTAATGTAATAAAACCAATGAAAAACAGTTTGGGAAGTTGGGGAATGGGTTTATAACCCCAAAATAATTATTTTTATGGAGGTTGGGCATTTGGAGAGGAGACTGTACGGACTGCTACAGAAAATAGTGAAAAAACACAATTTTCTTGCATTTTCTTGAGTCTTTTTTATGATCTATTGATTCCTTTTGAATTTATAATCAATTGGATGGTTTAATAACCTGTATTTACTTTCAATTAACCTTTTGAATGATCTGATAGATGTTAGGAATCAGTTTTTGTAACATATTGCTGACTGTCCTCAGGAATAACATAGAATTTTCACTAGTTTTGGTGATTTTCATGGATGATTGATTCATTTCAAGGTATAATGCTGCTGTGACCTATGAAATGGATCATTCCTAACATTTTACATACATATTTAATAAACTAATGTGCAGGGAAGAAGAATATTTAGGTGTACACAAAGATTTCATAGTGCAAAGTGCTTGAAGATGGAGGCTAGGGTATAGCAGCAGAAGATCTGACTTAATGAGGGGCATGTTTTTGAGTTGGGATAGAGACTAAATATGTTTTCCTAATGGTGTAGATTCAATGAGAAAGTTATGGGAGTGATTGGAAGGTTATTTTTCAAGAAGCCCTACTTTGTGAGGCAAGTTAAGGAGGGTTTTGTGTTTGAGCATGTTATAGGTGTCATAGAGGCCTAAAAACTTGGAATCCTTGGTTTTGAGTCATTTTAAGGGACTTTTTAAATTTTCATGGTCAGGGGTTGAGTTTAAAGAGGGGTTGCTTTGAAAAAGAGGGCTAATTAGGCCTAAATTGTAGGAAACAATAGATTTTTGATTGGTGTACTACAAAACAAGTGCCATCAAGAATCTAGTATGTTATGTATCATCACACACCACATTTGGTTCAATCATTATTTTGGAGTTTCCTTTGGAAATTTTGAGTGCAAAGTCAAAAATCCTTCACTAGAGGCCTAGTTGGGCTAGTAACCTAGTTAAGGTGAGAAATTAGTTTTGTGTCTAATTCAAAGGGTTGGTCTTTGAAATCATTCAAAACATGTTTTTTTGGTTCTCTTAAGAGTGCTCCTAAGGTTTGGGTCCATAAGGAAGCCAATTAAGTCATGAATGCAAAGTTGAGGCCTTATCTCCATGTTGGTGCCTAGTTGAAAGGTTGAGAGTGAATCATTGTTAGTCTTGTAACTTGGTGTTTCTTTAAAAGTCCCTGGCCATCTACATTAGAGTTCTTTAAACCCCACAAGATATTTTATGTGGAAATTCAATGAACTTAAGGCAAGGGTTTTCCTATTGTTTACTCAGGAAGACAAATTGAGGTATAATCCAATGCTTAGGAACCTCTAAGGATGTGAATCCCAAGGGAAAGCAATAACATATGGATTGAGTCAATGATATTTGTCTTCAAAAGGGTTTGAAATTTTGAGAATCATGTTGAATATTGTTGCAACGCTTAACACAAATATCAGGTTTTCAAAATGAAAAAACAAGTATGTCCTATGGATGTAACATTTGTTGATTCCACTTGACAAGTCCAACTACATCCCCAGCGGGATGGTTAGATGCTTGACCCAACCTGCCCTCCATGGCACTCACTTATACGGGGCAGCCAAGCATCAACACCTATGAAACTCCCATGGCATGCTTTCCATTTCTACTAAAAGAACGTAAAAGTGTGGGGTGGCTTTTGAAACAACCGTTCTTACACTAACAAATAGATCAAGGATTTTGACAATTTAGCATATGGGTTCAGTAAGACTTTCCATTCATGGAGATTGGACCCACATACCGGCAAGAGTCCCTTCAACCATCTTGTCGTAGCCAACCGTGATAAATGGCATTTAACCAATACCCACATTTATATCCCGTTGGAAATACCTTTTGGCTTTAGAGTGTTACCGGTTGAGTCGTCGCTTGGGTGAGTACTTTTCCCCAAGGCAGGCCCTCTAAGATAAACAAAAGCGAGCAAAGACAATCCATAACTCGATCAATCTTTGATGGCACAAAGAAAGAGAATGTACGCGAAAATGCCCCTACTCACACTCACACAAGATGTTCAATTTTAAACCCAAATCAAAGTGTTTCAAAGCAATAAAATCATTTTGAGTGTTTCTCTTGCACCCTAGATTGCACGAAGTGCAAGGGGAGAGGATACGCACTCAAAATGCACCAAAGAAAAAATCACACAATTCAAGCACTTGTTCGTTTTATAGCCTTCAAAGCAATTGTGTGATTCGTTTTAAGCACCAAATGAAATATGAAGATTGCTTGTCCAATTTTTAGCCCAAAACAAAATCTAGTAAGTGTCTAAGCTTGAATTTTAGCCTTTTGCAAATGGAAAAAATCAAATTGTTCTTTTTAGACCCAAAGGAAAATTAGTGTCCTATGAGTGAAAAGGTAACAATTTCGTAAAGAAGTGTTGAAAAAACACTTAAAGAGTTAAAAAACACTTTGAGTTTTCAAAAAATCCTCCTTTCATTTTTCTTGTGCCTTGTGCCTTCGTTGTTCATTTGTATCTCCTTTGTTTTCACATTTTTTGTTTTACCTATCCATCACAAGTAAAATTTAGGCATGTTTTTTGCAAATTGATAAAAATATATATGACTTATCAATCTTTAGAGAATGAAATGGAAGTGCAATAGTTTGACAAAACAAATGTCAAAATGATTTCAATTTATACCTCCCTTCTTACCTATGACATAATTGATGGTCAACATAAAAAGTTTTTCAATTTGATCCAAATGTATGATTTTTATGAAAGGATATGACCAAAAATTTAAACATAACACAATGGCTTTCAGAAATAATAAGCCAACCCCTTCATATACTTATAAGTCCAATAGATAATAATAAGCATGGATATAAAGACCGAATGATAATGGTTTCCCAAATTTTTTTAGACCAATTGTAATTAGCAAGAATAGCCAAAGAAAAAAATAAAAATAAAATAAAATAAAACTTTAAATGTATTGGACCTACATAAAGTCGTACTCCCTCGCTTACAATCCAATTCCACTTTATCTTTCTACTATAACTTCCATAGCCATTTCATTCAAAAGAAGGTTGCTCACAAAGGCAACAGGAAAATAAATAATCATGAAATACCCACCGCAAAAAAGATTAAACCCCATAAGTCAAAGAAAAATTAATGATGCGCAATTGGAAAATGTAGCAGCATAAGATAAAAGATAAAATAAACATAAATGTGAGAATGGTTCTCAGGTTGACAGGGAAAAAATTCAATGCCCTTTCATTTTAGTATTCATTCTAGCTGCTCAAAAACAAATCTGTCAGGAAGTTAAGGCTTTTTAAAGACTTCCACTTCCTTTTTTCTTCTTCCCTTGGTTGTTGTAGACTTAGCCAAACGTAACAAAGAAGTTGAGTCTTCTACCAAGCAAGTTCATGCTTCCAAAGTTGGCGATGGATAACCACAATGTAGCTGGGAATTCCTTTTGTTGTTGCACAAGTAAATGAAGTGAAAGGGACAGGGATTGCTTCTAAGATATCCACCAAGTTTCGAATGCCAGCATTAAGGATTTTGAGATTATGAGATTACAGTATTTTCAAGGAGAACTATTAAATACTTGAGGTATCCTAGAACTTTTACAACACATGTAATTCAATCAATTCAATTAGAGTTAGCAGAGTTTCGATCATTCGAAGGATAGGAAATGATGTAGGCCATGTGAATGACTTGATGAGATAGAGACAGCGATAGTAATGAGGGAACTCAGACAAGGATCAACAGACAAAGACTTTCCCTGACATATTCAATTGATAGTTAATGACAGTCTGGCCTATCCGTATTTAGGAAGAAGACCATATCCAAAAAAAAAAAAATGACGCCCAAAACCACAGATACTGCCAAGAGGGAATGCGACAGGTTTGATGCTTGGGCATAGAGCCATGTCATTTCCTAGGCCTTTATATTCAACAATTGGACCGCCTGGAATGATGAGTTTGGGTTCTTTAGGAATAAATAATATACTTCCTTGTAATGGTGTTGGATTGTCAACTACTGGCATAGTAACTTCTGGAGCTATTTCTAGTCAAGAAATTTGATCCCTCAATCAGGAGATTCTATGCAGATGTTGCAGACTAGCCAGTCTCAAGAGGATTAGTGGCAGATGCTAATGCAAGAGCTATCTTTGTGTCCTATCAACAGGTGCATGTTTGTTCAGCTAGGCTAACAAATATACTTCGTGCGACGAATAGGCATACTCTTCCTCTCATGTTAAGAGCTAACAGTGGTTGTAAGTGGTTTTATAATTTCCCCTGGTATGCTTTCCCACTAGTATTGCACACTTTTGTACATTAGCAAGTAGCTGCGCAACTAGAGTTAAGGAAAACAACAACAAATAACAATGCACAATATAGACAGGAATATCATTGAGCTTATTACTTCTTGTAACATCTTTAATTATGGTAATCATAATGAAGCTTGCATGGTCCACATGATAGCACACAACTACCTCACCCACCTAGAAAAAAAAAATTATTCACCCAATCTACGTAAATATGTCATAATCAGAAGGCTGGGCGACAAAAGTTTATTTGTGAATGTTGTTATCTCTACTGAATAGATCTGAAAGTTTATTAGGAGGGAAACATTTATAATGAAAATTGAAGTACTTAGCAAATAGTACAAATACCAAGAGGATATAGAAATGAATAAAAACACTGATATACCCTTTTCATTTCTTTTTTCTTTGGTTTGCAGGCAAAACAAATATGCATTTGTTGGAGGTGGAAGTACAATCAAAATTCACACAAAAAAAAATATGGAAGCAGTTTTGAGGTATTATCTCCCTTGGGAGCCATTAGCATAAAACCACTTTCAGCATCCAACAAAAGTATAAAACAATTTCCACATCGGCAGTAAAATGGATTTAGTTACCATAGCTATGTAGCACATTCGAATTGTATATCAAGTATATGATTGCATTCTACATGAAACTTTATAAAGAAAGTGTGTATCCCGAAATAATGGATGCTAAAACTCAACAAAACATCCATGTAGAAGAAGCTCAACAGCAAGATTTATACTTGATATCAAAAAGAAACAAAATGTTCAATAAGGGAAGATGATAAATCTGCAAGGCAAGTTAGCCCTCCTTCTAGCGCCATTATGTGGATGTCAAAATCTGCAAATGGTTAATAACTAACATAGACAAGTATGATTAGTATTCAAGCAAAGAAAACCTTCAACATCCATATGAGATATCTAACATGTTTTAAAATGCTATCCAATAACAAGATACATAAAAACATACAATTAAAAACATGAAATCAATCTATCTCATAGTGTATTGGTGTCACATGTGCTAGTGATGAAATTGCTATGGATATGGAGATGATAAATGGAAAATATAAGTTCTCAAAGAGAATGACCTTGCATCAAGTTGTGTAGATGATGGAGTGAAATGGACAAGATCAATTCTCAAATGAAGAGAGTGACCTTGCAAGAGATTATGGAGGATTTGCTCAATGTTGAAGCTTCTATTTAATGATTTTCAAAATGCTAAGTGTTGAAGAGAGAACAATGTGGGACTAAGATTGGACCAATGAAAGGACACTTGTCATCATGTGATTGGTTGATGTATGTGCAATATTTGGGAAGAGTGCCCATGAGAGGGAGAATTTGAATTCAAATTTGAGAGTAAATGCTAAGTGGGGGACAAGAAAATGAGCAATAAATGCAATGTTGGAAGAGCAAATCAACTTGCCTTTGAATTCAAACTTGAGGGAATATTCCCCATAAATGCCATGTTGATGGAAAATCTTGGATTTAATAAATCAATAAATTGATTTATATGTGCAAGTTGCTAGATCTAAAGAATGCAAGTGGGTGAGATTAGCATTTAATCATGGTTAGATTAAATTAAAGATGATTAGGCTAATTTGACCAATTTGACTTGATTTAGGGATTTAAATCAAATCAAAGGGAGATGAATGATGATCTGAGATTTAATTAAATAAATGATTGATTTATTTAATCAAAGAGATTATGATAGGATCAAGTTTGATTTATTTGATTTAAACTGATGACTTTAAGAGATTGATAAATAAACTTGATTTATTTGTCGAATGGATGCATATGACCTAGTTGATTGCATTATGTCAATTTGACGTGTCTACAAATATATCTACAATATGTTGAAGATAGTTCCAATTAAGCTCTATAAATTGATCTAACAACTTCATGCTTCACAAATATGATACTCTACTCTATCACATTGCATTTGCATCACACCTTGTCACATTTACATCACTGGCACACTTATCACCATGACACACCTTTAGCACTGAAATAAACTTATATTTATATGCATTATATCCATAAACACCTATAACATCAATTATGTCAGCCTAATTAGATGAAACATGTAATCCAACAACCTATTGGCTCAAGATCCAAGCATACATGCCTCATAGAATAAACAAAAACTTGTAGCAAAACAAAATAGGTCAATAGGGACCTATAATTACTCCCATAATTTTTATACAAAGTTACTTTAACTCCACACAACCTCAAATCCTTTAGGTCAGCAATGCTGGTGAAACAACAAAGAAATGAACCAACTATTCATCCAAATTTTGATATGTGTACCTCCAGAGCACTTTCCACGTGGAATAAAGACACTTTTGACATCTATAAACACTCCCACAAAACCGTGTAACAAGAAAATCATCTAGGGTGGAATGTAGAGCATTCCAATCAGGTACTCTATTAGTGTAACTTTGTCATATCTAGAGTGATACTCTATCAACTCTAACTTGAATTGTAGAGGGCTTCAATATGTTAAACCTTGGATTCAAATTCCTCCAACATGTACCAAAATTACCTCAAAACCACATAACTAGATTCTTCATAGCAGAGCAATACAAACCTCAAGACTAGTTCATTGTACACTAGAAACTATACTCTAGGACTTAGGAAAATCTACAAACATTTGGTCTATTTCAAACCAACAAAATTGCATCTATATAATGGGTTTCCATCGCTACATTTAACCATGCTCATCAAACACTAGCAATACATCAATGTTGATACTACAATAATGTTGACATCAATGACAACAACATAGTAGCATCATCTACAATACATCCACCAATATTCTCAATGATAAACTTCTAACAACAAGGAGGCAAAAAATTTATAATATTCAACATCACACATTTTGTCACTAAAAGCCATAAAAAGGGTTTTATCATTTGAATCATTCTCCTTTTGTTTTGAGGAATAGTTTCTCTCCTTAAAATAGAGACCTCTTTTAGTCTTATCTTGTTTGTTGTCATCGTATGATTATTTGTAAGGACATTTAGATGAAAAATGACCAATCCTTCCACAATTATAAAATTTGAAAGGTAACTTTCCTCTGTATTTATTGGTGCCTTTTTTAAATATTCTTACAAAGTTTGCTTTAACCTTAACCAAGTCATCATTCTAACCAACAACTTCATCTTCTATCTTTTTTATTGGATTTGAATGTAGC
>VDFB02390028.1:0-43439 GCA_007258455.2 Sequoia sempervirens
GCTACTTTTCCTCTTCCTCCACCTCCCACTGAGCCACCAAAAATGGAAGCTACCATGAAAATTTCTATAGAAATGAAGAAATTAAGTGGGGAGCAGCCCAAAGATATGGATGTGGATGTTACCGAAGAGTTAGAGGATTCCGACAGGCATGACTAATTTGAGCATCTCAAGGGAAAACTATGTGTGAATATAGACCGGGTGGCCTTAGACGAAGAAGCACAACAAACTCCCAAGGGGGAAGATGTTGAAAAGCTTGAGGAGTATTATGAAGTTGAAATGTCTGATCAGGAGCCAGATGAAGAGGAAAACTTCGAGGAGCATTTCTTCATGGAATGGAAGATTAATATAGATATAGATATGGATATAATTGATGAGCCTCCATGAACCGACCAAGATGAGGACCTTAGACATGAAGACATGCCTCCAGAAAGGGAGGGAGATCAAGAAAGGGATAAAAAAGAAGACACTACTAGAGAAAAGGGTGTTGAGCTTGAGAAACAAATTGAGGAAGATAAGGGAACAACACAAGAAGAGAATACTATTGAAGAAAACATAGTATCTATTAAGCTTAGCAAGGAAAATACTATGCAAGAAAAGGATTTGAACAAGGAAGAAAAAGATGATGAAGAGGCTCCTATGCATGAAGGGGATGAGCCTCTAAAGGAACAAGAAGAGGAGGGGGACCATGAATCTCCAAAGCAACAAACATAGGTCCCCACATGGCTAGAGTAGTAATTAAAGAAGAAGGATCCCATATTTGTTGATCGTAAGGCCCGATTAGAGGTGATATTGGCTAGGGAACAAGTGAAAACTCGCAAGGAAAATAAGCCCAAGATTAGGTCTCATATCACCACTGATGCTACAAGGTCAATAATATTGCAAGTGGCCACTTCTGCTATAGATAAAGATGCAAGAACTATTCAGATTCAAGACTACCAGATATCCACCATTTACCAGGGCCTGGCATCCCGTGAACAAAAGATTGATGAATTTCAAGAGTTTGTCTCCTCCATTTTGCAACAAATGAACAAAGACTAGTCCACAAAGGTAGAGCTGAAGGCACAAGTACCAGACCTTACTGTATACACCTAAAAATGGTCATCACCTTTAATTAATTAAATACTAGCCATTTGATTAATATTCCAACTACGTATAAATAAATTCTCAAATTATTTATATTGTTCACCCTTCTCTAATTCTCCAAATCTAAAACATATTATTCTAAATTAATTAAATAAACAAGGTTCCCTAAACTTGTTTTATTTAATTAATCTTCACTAAATCCAATTAGGAATTAAAGCACATTTCTACAAATTTTTGTGCGACCTCACCAAGGTCACATGAAAATAAATAACTCTAATTTTTAATTAGAATTATCTTCAACTCATTTTAAAAAGCACATGGCTCATTCCTCCCACACTTCCACAAATTTTGGAGCACATGACTTATTCCTCCCACACTTCCACCAATTTTGGAAGCACATGGTTTTCTCTTCCCACACTTGAATCTTCCATCCAAATGGAATGTTGTCTTTGGTCAAGGGGACAAAATCTTGATTCTCTTCATCTTCACCATCCATTTTTCTTATTCAAATCTAGACCATTGATTATTGCCACCTCACTATATGCTTGGAAAAGGCTACAAATACAACCCTTGGGCATTCTATTTTGCATCCACATTTGAAGTAGAGTTATCATGTAGGTTAATCATTGGAGCTTGGGAGAATTTTGGAGTCTTATAATTGCATATAACTTCATGTTTTTTTTTAAATTTACCTCTTAGCTTTAAATCTTGCATCATAGTTGCATTTTAGATTAGTTTATTTTAAGTTTGCATTTGAGCATATGTAGAATCATGCATAGATCATTCTAGTTCAATACCATAGTATCCACCTCCACTTGTTTATTTATCATAATCACCATCATCCCTTCATTATAGCATTCATCATCATTGTTTGCATATAGTTTCATGTAGGCATTTAGTTGGCTTGCATGTTGAATACTAATATCATTTCTTAAGTGTCATTCTAATAGCCTTTGTGCACATAGAAATCTGAGGGCCAAAAGGTTAAAAGAATCATTAAGAATAGAGGACAATGAGACGTTCTTGAAAGATTTAGTTTGTTGCAAATTAGAATAGTTTCTTTGCTTCAAATCTTTGAATATAAATTGTTTCATTAAGGTTTGTGTTGATACTAACTTTACACATTTCACACACACACACTTACTGCTTACATCCAATAGTGGACTTCAATAGAAGAAGAGGCTCCAATAGAATCACTTGTGTGCACCTTGCTATCAAAGGAGGAAGTAAATAAAATGGAGAGAATGAAAAACTAGACCAAATCTACTTCAAACTAGTTCAATGGGGTAATTTACAATGGTGATATGGGCATCTGTCGTGTAGCCAAAATATATAATGAATTCTTAATTTTGTAGAAAGAAGTGGAGGAGGAAATTGAAGTCTGCAAGGAGTTCCTAAAACTGCATAGGATCACCTATCCAAAGCTAGAGAGCATAATCAAGCTCTCCTGAGACACATGGGAAAAGGAGCTGGTGCTGCATAAGGAAGATCATTGGCTAGTTGAGGCCTAGAAGCTAAACTTTGAATATAGGAGGGAAATTTTGGAAAAGGCCTTGTGTGAGTTAGAAATGGATCATGAATGGATTATGGAATACTAGAAAGATAATGGTGATTATCTGAAGATGATGACAGATTATGAGATGCCCACCCTAGAGTTAGATCTAGAGAAGATCAAGCAACAATTCCACAAGAAGATGGAGTAGGGAACCGACAATACATAGTCAACAGTCTTTATGGATTTTTTTTCAAGGGCCTTCACTGAATCAGAGAAAATCATCAAAGCTACACCAAAGTGCACCAAGAATCAGGACCAGATCACTGAAAGATTCAAAAGAGTGGCCTTTAAGATCAATAAATCTGAGCTCACTGAAGAAAAGAAGCTGCTAGTAGTGATTGAAAAGTTTTTAGAATATGTAATGACACAAAAGGAGATTGGAAATCCTACTATTGATGATGAATACATGTTGAAATAGATAAAAGGCTATAAATCATCTAAAAGATAAAATAGACTAGAAGAAAGAATAGGAAAAAAGAAAAATTCTATTTTTATATTGTAATATATTGGGGGGTAGGTGAAACCCTAAGCTAGAATGAATCTGAGCCACTCATTGTAAAAGAATCTTTTCCGTTCATTCTAATTTTTGAAAACTATAAATAGGGGCATCCTTTCATTTTCAAGAGAGAGATGAGTTGTTGTCTAAAGACATGTTGTTGCAAAATATATGAGAAAAGCATTGATTTTATGGTTTCTTATATGTTGCTCTCCATGTGTGCATGATTCTATCCCTAAATAGTTAATTTCAACTTTGTTCTTTCAATTTTAAGTTCATTTTCAGTTACTAGTTTATGTTGTGCTTTAATGGTGGATTTATGCTCTGGTGTTTGATGCATTTATAGCTCATACTTTTGGTTGTTTGTTGATGATAAACTGCTATGTAAAGTTAGTCTGAGCTTGTTATTTTGTTGTACCTAAGTTCAATTACTATTCATTCTTAGTAGGTGAATATACAACCTAAAAATCCGTAAAGACCCCTTGAATATTGCACTAGTTTTATGAGACTATGGGTTGTCCCCGATTAAGTGAAACTCAGTTTTTGGAAGTCTATCCACTGTAGCATCCTTCATTGTTACTGTACATCATAGTTGCAGATTTAGGGAAACTTCTAACCCTTTTCCCCTTTTGATATTTCTTTAAAATCTGAAGTTAAAGACAAGTTCCAACATCATTGTAAAGCCAAATCTGATGAACAAAAGGAGTTTTAGCTTGCTTTTCTAAACTTACAACAACTATTCATCATTTCCAAAATTCATGAGACTCCATTTGCAAACCAAAACTCCCATGCTTAGTGAATCTTAAAGTCCCCTTATGATTACCAACAAATCACATCAATCAACTGAGTTGTTCTTGCACTATCATGGCATGACATTTGAGACCTTGGGGTGATTTTCTAAGACTTTTTTGTAGAAAATTACCTTTCAAGAGAGGCATCACACTTGTGTGTTTCCTCTATTGAGAAGTGCAAAAACACCCATCAACAAGATTCTTTGTATATATGCGGACTATGTATAGCAGTTTTCTAGTGTAATTTTTTGGGCTTTTTCTCTAGTACATGACTCAGGGGGAGTCAATCCAATCTTTTCAGTTTGTATATATGCTTACATTTCTCAAGGGGAGTTTTGGTGAATGTCAAAAAAATTGTTATATGTGCCCTTTTCCCTTGATGTCAAAGGGGGAGAATGTTTTGGAGATTCTTGGCATGTTGGGATGTCACTGATGTTGTTGTTGGGGATCATTTTGGTTGGTTCTAACAAGTTTTGCAATGTTTTTGGAAGAAATTTTTGAAAAGTGGCTGGTTCAGTAAAGTTGGTTGTAATGGGAAATTGACTAAGTGTCAATATTGCTATTTTAGTATAACAAAGCTTCCTTTTTTGGGTCCACACTGGTCCACAAATGAAGGTTTCACTCCATGCTTCTACCATTATTTTTTGGGATGTTAGATGTGTGAATGCTTTAGCCTAGACCTGTTCAAACATGGAAAAAAAAAAAGTCCTCAAACAATTTTAAACCAAACATTCCCTATGAAATTAATTCAAGCATAAGAACAAGAAAACAACATAAAATATGAAATAAAATCTAATGAAATCTCATTTGAATGCTCAAACTAGCATCCATAGCTGAATTGGTGCTTCTTTGATGTGGAAAGAAGCCCTTTCCTAATTCCTTGATAAGCTTGATGATAAAAAGTGTGATTCTTGATGCAAAATGTCAATAACCTTGCTATGGATGATGAAATTATATTCTAACTTGGATGAAAATATGGATGAACTTGAGGATAATAACCTTGCATGAAAATAGTGTCAACTTGTGTATCCCAAATCAATAGAGAAGGCCTCTATTTATAATGAAGAAGGATGGAGGATTGAAGAATAGGAAGAATGTGGGATTAAAACTTGAACCAATGGCATTGTGCCACTTCTCAACATGCTAATGAAGGAGAGTGGAGAAATTTTTGAACAATGTGCATGTGATGCAGGAGCATCCTTGGTTCTTGGCAATCTTGCATCAACCAAAAAAATATCTTCTTTCAGTTTTTGTTCTTATTTTGTTCTTGTTCAGTTCATGTTGGTGGATCCATCATATTTTCTCACCAGACCCTGTCGATCTATGTTTACATCATGGACATGTTAATTTTCCTTATTCCAAGATTTGAGCATGATTGGATCTTTTTCTGGCAAGTTATCACTTCCGGATTTAGTGGCATTTTCTTGAACTAACACCAGAATAATTTTCAAACCTAAAGGTTAATTTGATCGATGGTGGATCATTCCCGTAGCTTTTGGATATTAACGGTGTGATTTTAAATGTTCTATGGTGTGACCCCAACCTTAAATATAGGTCCACACTTCATCCTATGCATTCACCAAGGAGTAATTCAAATTTGAGGCTGACCTATTCATGCACATGTTACATTTTCCTTCATAGGAGATTGTAATGATCTTTGGCCGACGCAAATGTTTCTCGACTTGTAGATGTGATATAAATCTTGTAATAGATAATTAGGAAAGCAAAAATATTAAGTAGATAAGTTCTTGATCTGAGTTGTAAGATTTCAACTCACATATAGGAGCATATTGGAATGTTATACATTTGAACATGTGGTATTAAGAGGTCAACTAGTTGATGATGTGAGTGATGAAGAGATAGAAGTATAGGAAGAAAGAAGAAGAGAAGATCAACATGTCCTAGATTAGGGAGAAGAGAGTTTCATAAGAGCCCTAACTAGAGCGAATACAAAACCACATTTTAATCCACCAGATTATAGAGGTAAGTTGGATTCAAAAGAATTGCTTGATTGGATAACAAAGATGGAAAATTATTTTGATTTTGAAGGTACCATTGAAGATAAGAAGGTGAAATTTTCTTGTACAAAGTTGAAAGGACATGCATCCCTTTGGTGGGAACATTTGCAAACAGATAGGTAAAGAAGAGGAAAATAAAATATAAAGTCATGGGATTAGATGGTGAATAAGTTGAAGACAAAGTTTATGCCTGTAGATTATCAGATTAGTTTGTTTCAAAAGTTGCAAAATTTGAAGTAGAATGAGTCAAGTATGACAGAGTATACTGAAGAGTTATATAAGTTGAATATCAGATCTGGACATTTAGAGGATGAGATCAAGCAAGTGGACAGATATGTAAATGGCTTAAGGTCGTCTATACAGGATGAGATCAGTTTGATTAAGTTGCAGAGTGTGGAAGAAGCATATCAGTGTTCCCTAAAAGTAGAAGAGAAGCTGAATAAAAGACATGAGAAAAGACAGAGAGGAAGAGGTGGAAAATTTTAGAGAGGAAGAATTTTTACTAGAGGAGGAAGAGGAATTTTCGCAGATTAGAATAAAGATAAGGAAGTCAACAAGAATGACAATTCATACCATAGAGATGATGAAAATTCTTACTGAAGAGGAGGATATAGTGGTTACCAGAATGATGGTTATAGAAAAGATGATAGGGGACAAGAGAAAAGAGTTTTCAAGGGAACTTGATTTAAGTGTGCTGGAGAAGGACATAGAGCATTTGAATGTAATCAGGGAGATACAAGTATAAAGACATAAAAAAATAGAAGAAAAACCTTTGTTGAGGAAGATCATGTTGGATCATCTAATAAACTAGAAGATGGAGAAGTGTTGGTGAATAGCAGAGTTTTGTGTCAAAGTGAGATGGAGCAAGAGCCATTGCAGAAAAAGAATTTGTTTCAGACCAGATGCAAGGTAGCTGGTAAATGTTGCAAAGTGATTGTTGACAGTGGGAGTTCTGAGAACTTGATTTCTAAAGAAATGGTGACCAAATTGAAGTTGGAAAGATTGAAACACCCAAATCCCTATCAGATAGCATGGATTCAAGATGAGCATAAGATACTGGTAAGTGAACAATGTTTGGTAAAATTGAAGATAGGAAATTATCATGATGAAGTTCTATGTGATATCATGCCTATGGATGTATGCCATGTTTTGTTGGGAAGACCTTGGCAGTATGATAGACAAGCTATTCAAGATGGAAAGAAAAACATATATACACCATTTTTGCTAATGGGATCAAGCTGACTTTGTTGCCACTAGAAGATGTTCCTAAAGTTGAGGTTTGTACAAGTGCTGGAATTTGTTTGGTTGATGGAAGGAGATTCCTAGATGGTTTGAGACATGAGAACATGTGCTATGCCTTAGTTCCTAAGAAGGTTGAAGACTTGAAGCATGTAGAAGAGCAACCAGAGGAGATAAAGGAGATGCTAATAGAATATGAAGAGATCATTTCAGATAATGTACCTGATGGATTGCTACCTGTGAGGAGTATTATTCATTGCATGGATCTGATTCCTGGAGCTAGTTTTCCTAATAAAGTAGCCCATCGGATGACACCTACAGAGAATGAGGAGTTGAATAAACAAGTGCAAGAATTGTTGAGAAAAAAGTGTGATCAAAGAAAGCTTAAGTCCATGTGCAGTACCTATTCTGATAGCACCTAAGAAGGATGGAGAATGGAGTATGTGTACAAACTCTAGAGCCATAAAAAAGATCACGGTGAAGTATAGATTTCCTTTGCCCTAGATGGATGACATTATGGGTTGTTTGAGTGGAGCTAGATACTTTACAAAGATAGATTTGAAGAGTGGATATCATCATATCAAAATCAAAGGGGATGAGTGGAAGACAACATTCAAGACAAATGAAGGATTGTATGAGTGGTTGGAGATGCCTTTTGGACTAACAAATGTACCAAGTACCTTTATGAGGCTGATGAATGAGGTATTGAAGAAATTCTTGGGTAAGTTTGTGATTGTTTATTTGGATGACATCTTGATTTTCAGTAAGAGCAGAGAAGAACATTTGTTGCATATAAGACAAGTTTTGTAGAGGTTGAAAGAAGAGCAATTGTTGATAAACATTAAGAAGTGTAGTTTTATGAAGGAAAAATTGGTATATTTGGGATTTGTGATATATGTGGATGGATTGAAGATGGATCCTGAGAAGATAAGAGCAATTGTTGAAAGGCCTACACTAGAAAGCATTGGAGAGGTAAGATCATTTCATGGATTAGCTAGCTTCTACCAGAAGTTCATTAGGAATTTCAGTTCTATTTATAGTCCTATGAAAGAAACAATGAGAGGAGATAAGAAGGATTTTAGGTGGACATCTAGAGTAGATCAGAGTCTTGAGTTATTGAAACACAAGATGACTAAGCAGCCTATGTTGGCTTTACCAGATTTTAATAAGGTATTTCAAGTAGACTATGATGCAAGTGGAAATGCAATTGGGGCAGTGTTGAGTCAAGAAGGAAGACCAATAACTTATTTTCATGAGAAATTGAATGATTCTAGGAGAATATATTCAGTGTATGATTAGGTTTTTATGCCATAGTTCAAGCCTTGAAGAAGTGGAGACATTACTTATTTCCTAAGGAGTTTGTGTTGTACACGGATCATCAAGAATTGCAATATTTGAACAGTCAAGGTAGGTTGAATCAAAGACACATGAGGTGGGTAGAATTCTTCTAGAGTTATACTTTTATTTTGATGCATAGGAGTGGAAATTCAAATAGTGTTGTTGATGCTTTGAGTAGGAGAAGGAACTTATTGATAGAGATGAGAGTGGAAGTATTAGGCTTTGATGAGTTGAAGAACTTCTATGAAGAAGACCCAAATTTTGTAGAACCTTGGAGAGCTTGTAAAGAACCCATTTTTGAGGATAGGAGTCAATGGTTGGATTATTTCATTTAGGAGGATATGTTGTTTAGAGGAAATCAATTGTGTATACCCTAAAGTTCAATGAGGGATAACATGGTGAAAGAAAAACATAGTGGAGGATTGTAAGGACATTTTGGAATTGATAAGATAGTAGCATTGGTAAGTGAGAATTACTTTTGGCCCTAGATTCATAAGGATGTTAGGAAATTTGTGTAGAGTTGCAGAGTTTGTCAAGTTGAAAAAGGGAGTAGTCAGAATATTGGATTGTATAAGCCTTTGAAAGTTCCAAAGAGACCTTGGGAGGATATCAACATGGATTTCATACTTGGTTTACCGAAGACACAAAGAGGTAATGATTCTATATTTGTGGTGGTTGATAGATTTTCTAAAATGGAAAATTTCATACCATATAAGAAGAAAACAAATGTAGTACATGTAGCAGACTTGTTTTTCAGAGAAGTGGTCAGATTGCATGGATTACCTAGGAGTATTGTTTCAGACAGAGATACAAAGTTTGTTGGTTACTTTTGGAGGAAACTTTGGAAGAAGTTAAAGATAGATTTGAAGTTCGGTTCTAATTTTCACCCATAGACTGATGGACATACAGAGGTAGTAAACAGGAGTTTGGGGAATTTGTTGAGATGTTTGGTTGGAGAGAAGACCGAAAGTTGGGATTTAGTTCTTACACAAGCAGAGTTTGCCTACAATAATTTAGTGAACAGGAGTACCAAAAAGATGCCTTTTGAGATTGTTATTGGAGTTCATCCTAGAGGTATATTAGAGTTGAGAGATATTAGTATGGAAGATGAAAGGAGTGTAGAAGCAGAAGAATTTGCTGAACATATGAAGAAAGTGCATACTCAAGTGAAGAAGTAGTTGGAAAATATGAACCAAAAGTATAAGGAGAAAGTAGATGAAAAGAGGAGACATAAGGAGTTTGAAGTCAGAGATGAAGTAATGGTGTACTTGAGGAAGGAAATATTTCTAGTTGGCACATACAATAAGTTGAAGATGAGGAAGTTTGGACCTTGTAAGATCTTGAAGAAATTTGATTCAGGAAATGCATATGAAGTGGAGTTATTGGATGACATGGGTATATCACTTGTATTCAACATTGCGGATCTACATCAGTACCATGAAGCATAGTTTAGTGAAGACAGTAAAGAAAAATTGGAGAATCAATTTCCTAAGCAACAATCAGATGAGATAGAAGAGATTTTGGATATCAGAGATGGGAGGAAGACTCGTGGGAAACAATACATAGAATATCTTGTGAAGTGGTCTTCTTGGATTTCTTGGGCTGAGGTAGACCATCTTGGTTTTCCTTTAACCCTAGAAAAGTGAGGGACTCACTTTCAAATAACCCTGGATGTCTGATGTAGGAGAATCCTTGGTTCTTGGCAATCTTGCATCAACCAAAAAATATCTTCTTTCAGTTTTTGTTCTTATTTTTTTCTTTCCCAGTTCATGTTGGTGGATCTATCATATTTGCTCACCAAAATCTGTGGATCTATGTTTACATCGTGGACATGTTCATTTTCCTTATTCCAAGATTTGAGCATGATTGGATCTTTTTCTGGCAAGTTATTGCTTCCAAATTTAGTGGCAGTTTCTTGAACTGACACCAAAATAATTTTCAAACCTAATGGTTAATTTGATCACTGGTGGATCATTCCTGTAGCTTGCAGATTTTAACGGTGTGATTTTAAATGTTTCATGGAGTGATCCCGACCTTAAATATAGGTCCACACTTCATCCTATGCATTCATTGAGGATTAATTCAAATTTGAGGCCGACTTGTTCATGCGCACATTACATTTTCCTTCATAGGAAATTGTGATGATCTTTGGCCGACACAAATGTTTCTTGACCTGCAGATGTGATATAAAGCTTGTAATAGATAATTGAGAAAGAAACGAATAATAAGTAGATAAGTTCTTGATTTGAATTGTAAGATTTCATCTAGCATATAGGAGCACATTGGAATGTTGTACTTTTGAACATGTGGTATCAGGCCTGTGAGCCGAATTTGTAAGCCCGAATGTTGCCGACCGATTGTAACTGAGATTTCTATTAATGAGAATGTTTGCATCTACATTTGCCTCCATATTTTGTGTTGCTTCTGTTGTGTTATTCTTGTTGCATGGTCCAGATTGTTCTCTTTGAGGACCCTCCTACCATGGCTACACTAGCATGTTAAATGCATGTAGGTGGAATTTGAATTTGAAGAAGTGAGTTGTGTAAGGAGGGATGTAAGAGGAATTAATGCCAAGTTGGCTCAAGGAGAGGACATGTAAGGGATTTTAATGCCAATTTGGAGGACAAAAGTCCTTTGGGAGGGAGAATTCAAATAAGTGGAATATTCCAAGAATATGCCATATTTGAATGAAAATTGAATAATTAGTAAATCAAATAAATTGATTTACATGTGCAACTTGCAAAAGCTAGAGGAATGGGGGATTAGTGTTAGGAGCTAATTAATCTAGGATTAATTAACTTAGAGGAGATAGTTGATTGTGACATTTAATTTAAATTCCTTGAATTTATTTAAATCAATTGAGAGGATATTGGAATATTAGTATTTTAATTAAATAAATTTGATTTATTCAATTAAATGAAGAACAAAGTTGATTTAATTAAATAAAGTTGATTTATTTAATCAAAGGAAGAATAAAGTTGATTTAATTAAATAAAGTTGATTTATTCAATTAAAGGAGGAACATTAGGATTTAATTAAATAAAGTTGATTTATTTAATCAAATGAATAATATTAGGATTTAATTAAGTAAAGTTGATTTATTTAATCAAATGAAGAATATTAGGATTTAATTAAATAAAGTTGATTTATTTAATTAAAGGAGGAATTTTGATGAATTAATTAAATAAAGATTATTCAATTAATTGGTTAGTAAGGAAATGATCAAGGAAGAATTGAAGTTAGTCAATTAGGATCAAGTGCATGATATTAATTGGGATATTTCAAGTGTCTACAAGATGTATCTGATTCCAAATTTTCATCAAGTTTTGGCTATTGGATCAAAAGATATTAGTAACATAAGTTATTTTGGAAAAAAATAGTTATTCTCTATACAATGCATTTGTGTGGGAGAGTCTGTGCTTCTCCGCATATATGTTTTTGGATTTTTTCTTTTGAGGAAATTTTTTTAGATGGTAATAGCATGCGAATTCCAATTTGTATTGAGTTTTGAGGTCCACGTGTCTGAATGTGGATACACAGTTGAAGGATTTTGTTATTAGTTCTTATGGCGTACCAACCTAACAAGTTTAAAGTTATGTGAAGGTTATATAAGTATTGCAGTCTTATGTGGGATCTAATATAGGTCCATGCCAAACTATTTTAAGTTGTTTTAAGGATTGAATCTTGGCACAAGATATGTATGAAAGTTTTGGAGTTGAAAATTTATATTTTGAGTGTTATATCTAATTAGGTTGACCTAATTGATGTTATGCTTGAAGTGGATATATATGTTTGATATTTTGGGTTTTTTGGATATGAGGGTGTGTGATGCAAAGATCCTACATGCAAATATTATCAAAGAAATATGAATTGAATTTGTGAATGTTGAAACTAGTACAAAAACAACAATATATGACTAGAAAAACTACTAAAAACTGCTTATAAATGTCTGAACTTGGTCACATGACCATTAGTAGTTTATTGCCAGTCATATATAACACAACCAGATTGATGACTAAACCATTTTTAGTCATTTATTGGTTGTTTTGATTGATTGATTTGGTAGAATATTTAGTCATTGATTTAGTCATTCATTGCTGCAATCTAGTCACTTATTTAGTCTTTTTTTTCACTGATATATTTAGTCATTGATTGTTGTAATCTGGTCACTTATTTAGTAATTTTTTATTCATTGATTTTTGTCCATTAGTAGTGTATTTAGTCATTAATTTTAATCATCATTTTGATCAATTTGGTAGTATACTTAGTCATTTTTATTTCACAAGTCATATATTTAGTCATATTTATTCACTGTTCATTGATTTCTATCAATTTGTAGTATATTTAGTCATTTTTAGTCACAGGTCATATATTTAGTCATATGTATTCACTATTCACTGGTTTATGTCAATTGGTAGTATATTTAGTCAATTTAATTCTTAATTGACATCAATTAGTAGTATATTAGTCATTTTAATTGACTGATATTTGAGGATTTAAACATAAAACATAGAAATACACATCAATCATCAATTGCACACAAGAAGACAACCATTGAGAAGGAAAAATTGGTGAACTTTATCAATAAAAGAAAGGTGTTCTAGTTACAACTTAGAAATAGAGTATTACAATTTTTATTTTCAGTCACAAGACTGAAAATCTGAGTTACAATGCATAAAATGAAATGAGTTTCACTTCATAAGTAGCCATTCTCAGTCAAAACATGTCTAGAATAAATCACATTTCCTATATGAGTATTTTCTAAAAGACAAAGCATCCTTGTGGCTTTTGGACTTATCATTAGGTTTCAACAGTTCTTTTGACAACCCATGCCCAACATGAAATTGCTTGAATCTCTGAGAAAACTGCTCTACTGTAAAGTATACATATGGATTTTCCCTATTGTACCAATACTATTTTTGATCTTTTTGAGAGGTAACCTATAGTTTCATACAAAAAGATTTAGATAAATGGTATGATTTCAAAATCATGAAAATAGCATGTAGATGGATATTTTTTTACCTCCTGAAGAAAATCTATAGTGTCCTTATATGCAAATTCTACAGTAAGGTTTAAATATTCTGAAACTCAGAGCTTATGAATGTAAGAAAATGAAAAATTACACCAAATCATTGGTTGTATTGTCCAATAAAAATTAAATGGGTCAAAGAAAAAAGTAAATGCAGTAAAGCTAAAGTATAATTGCAAAATAAGGAAAGAATACCATAGAAAAAAGTACATATTAGAAAGATAAATTATGTATGGAAGCAACCACAAGAATTAGAAGGAAAATCAAGAATCTAGTAGGGTCAAATGATTTTGCAAGCACAAGAGATACTGGTCAAATTAACAAGCCAATAGGGTCAAAAGATGGTACAAGGGAAAACAAACAATCAACTATTAGACCTTGAAAATAGTTTAGTAACATTGCAGAAGATAGTCCTTGATGATGGATCTAGTAGAGAAACTTGAAATATCAGAGCTAACAAGCTACAAAGTCTAATCCAAATTTTGCAAATTAATTTGCTCTAAACAAACCACTCTCAAATTAGGGATAAAAAGAACCTAAGCAAGATGAAAGAAAAACACATTGTATAAAAAGGATAGAGATTGCAGGTCCTAGGAAACACTGAATCTTGCATCAAAATCATAACACTACAATGTACAACACAAGTATTAGACATGAAAGAAAGTGGCCATAATGGTGTTTAAAAGTATGAAGATCATAAATTTGAATTTCCTTGTGCTCAATGAAATAGTCTCTCATCTCTTTTCTCCAAATCTTCTTCAACCTATCATCCATGATGGTAGGTGTTGGAACCTTCAAATTTTGGAAAAATTTGAAGATGCCATGTCCAAATTTTTATACAGCACTCAAAAAACTCAATTGTAAAATCAGCCCCAAGAGCACATTTTAAAAATCATAACTTTGGATCTATTCATTTTTCATGCAAAACCATCTTGTAGCAAATAAAAATTGCATTGGAGAGACCAGCCGTTGTCTCACCGATATCTGTAGGAGTGGTTCATAGTATCACCGATTTGCAAGGGTGGTTCGTAGTCTCACCGATCGGCAAGAGTTGGTTTGAAGTCTCATCGATTGACAAGAGTTGGTTTGAAGTCTCACTGATTGACAATAACAACACTATCAGAGTGAAATCCTAAAGTCATCCCGAGCATACATGTCATGCCGATGAACCCTCATCAGTAAGAAATTCACTTTGTCTCATTGATAAAATGAAGAGAAAAACGTCGGGGATACATGTGCTATTAGAGTGAGTTTTCCTTCTCCTTCCAACTTCATAGGTTATACCGATTAGCAAGAGTTGGTTTGAAGTCTCACCGATCAGAAAGAATGGTATGAAGTCTCACCAATATCTTCAAGAGTGGTTTGAGGTCTCACCGATACAATCTTCCTACAACAATCTGCATCGGAGAGACTCTCTGATATCGATGAAAGATAAAATATGTCTCCTCGATGTCATATGTTACCCATATATAGTGAATGCATATGATCATAGTGTAAACAAAAGATTAATAAAGTATGACTATAGTGGAAAATAGTATTTCACATTTTCACCGAGGTAAATGCAAAGGGAATTTAAAAGTGGATAATTATTTTACTTGGGAGAGCATAACAGGAAAATTTATAAAGACATTTTTCACCAAAGGAGATATGAGAGCGGGTAAACATTTTTGGGTGAAAAAGTGAAGATTGCCAACAAAGGAATTAAAGTTTATTGTGAAATAATTTTCACGGGAGACAAAGATAACAAAGATTTAAATATTTTAATTTTTCGAAGGCAATTAATTAAATTATAATGAGTTGCAGCCGACAGACAGGGAAGGATCACAACTATTGAAGATATAATGTATATATGCCAGATGAAATCTAATGGATGAGGACTAGATTTAGGAATTATAAGAGTAGGTTAGAAAATTATCAGTAGGAAGATCAATTGCTGAAACAAAACATTATGCTATGTATTGCAAAATCCTTTGAAATAATATAATGGACAAGAAGGCTTTATTTGGTGATTCAATTACGGTGCCAATTGTTTGTTGAATTTATTGAAAATATTATCTGGTTGTCTCCAAGTATGAAATTTCCTTATTATTTAAATTGATGTATCAAGGATATTTTTAATTTATCAAAGCATATTTGTTGCTCTTATGTGGTTCAGTTAACTGGCTCCTTCAAGGAAGGATTAAATTCTTTCAATTAATCACAATAATCTGGAAAATGCCATTTGGATCAATAAGAAGAACTTGATAATTGCATCCTTACACTCATCACTCATCACTTATCACTCATAAAAGAGTCAAGCAATTCGAATTGTAACCATTAATTAAGTCACATATCACTCATCTCTTGACTCCATTAGCCCAACAAAAGTAGGCATTGGTCTTACCCATTTCATTTTAGAATTTTATAAAATCTTAATCAAACATTCACATCTCAAATTTTAGTAGGAGTAGTTATTAAGCTTTCATCTATCCCTCACTATTTTCCATTGTGGATAGATTATTCAAGTAGGAAACTAGTAGTTCAATTCCACTTCATTTTCATTGGTACACCCACCTAGGTCTGGTAGAGCTTGAATAGAAGAAGGTTCAAATCCATTATTTGGCCTTGTTCGTTAGCCTGAAATGTACCAAGAGCCTGGCAACCTCTTGTGGTTTTTCAACCAGCATTTTTGAGAACTAACAACAGGTATGGTGCGCACTAGTTTAATTTTTGAAAATCCACATATGTAGGTAGAACATTAGTAAATCAAAATAGAGCTTTTTTGTGGGATAAATGGAGCATTAATCATATCTTAACGAATAAGACAACTACTATAAATAGAAGCTACATTAGTATTATAAATGATCAGTAATGTCTAGGCAGGAGATTTGCATACTTGTTTATAGAGAGGGAACTGTTTGGGTCAACCCTTACCTAGAATTTGTTCCTGACCTAAAAGGATATGATGCCAGTGTTTACATAATTCAAAGTTAGAGTGAACTTGCGCTATATTCTTTTTACATTCATTTAATTTATCCTACATATTTTACAGAAATGATAGGGGGAGTTGTATTTTTCCTTTGATAATTTTGTATGTTCAAATCATTTGGAATGAGATCATAAACATACATAGCTTTGAAAGAGGTTTTATAGATCATTAGCATGCCAAGCCTAAAAAATTACTAATTGCACATACAAAAAAATTTAGAGAACTATGATTTATGAAGAAAAAAATTATAAAATCATAGAGTAATGCCTACTCTACAAATTGGATTATGGAGTGCCCTGCTAGACATACATGAAAATGTGGAAGCATAGACAAGGCAAGTGAATTGTTTCAAAAAATTCCTAAAAAAATGTGATCCCGCTCTCTCACAAGCACTTCAAGTCATGCCTATGGTGATGTGGGGCTTTCCTCACATCACAACAGGCATGAATTGAAGTGTTTGTGGGAGAGCGGGGTCACATTTTTTTAGGAATTTTTTGAAATAGTATGTCTAGCAGGGTGGTCAATAATCCTTGTCACTCATGTTCCTCAGTGAATTTCCTTTTGGTAGAAGAATGAGGGCGATCAATAATCCCTGTCATTCATTGTTCCTCGATCCCATAGTAGTTGTTTTCCATTCCATGGTCAGTGGGAATTCCTCAATCCAAAACCACTTTATTCCCTCTTCGGAGAGTAGGGACCTTCAATTAGAATGATCAAAGGTATCTATTGCTATCCATCAATATCTATTTTATTTTTCTTTCCAATCAACCTGGTGTCCATCAAAATCTAGTAGGGGTTCAAGATGGAAGCTATTATGTATGTATGTATGGATAACTAGTATGTGTGGAGACAATGAAGTGATTGATGGAAAATTCAATGCCCAACTACAATACCCACTCTCTCGCAAGCATGACTTGAAGTGCTTGCAAGAGAGCAGGATGACATTTCTTTGAGGCATTGTTTAAAAAAGTTCACTTGCCTTGTCTATGCTTCCACATTTTCATGTAATTATTCTTGAGCTATCATTCAACTGACAATATTTCCTCAAATGGCTTAGGTCTTGAAGCAGGATATAAGCATTTTGGTCAAGCTCTTCATTCTAAAGGGATATCACTAAAATATCAAATTAGCATGTTCTTAAGCTTTCATTTCTAATTCATGATAGATGCGGTATTGGGATAAGCACAAATTGTGGAATAAAAAGAATCCATATGTTATTCTATTGATAAAACAATATATCACTAATACGCTATCAATTGCTAAAAAAGTCAGTAGAATAAAGCAATGGTGCAGGAGCACCTATTTGATCACATGCCTCCATGAGGCCATATTGAGTAATTTGTTCCATTTTTATGTTTTGAGATTTTAATAAGCCCAAGAGGCCACCTTTGTGGTGTTATAGGTCCTAGGATGTTGTTCATTTCTCATATATTGTAAAAATTGTCAAAAGTGCAAAATTAGGTAGATGAAATGTCATTAAGGTGTTTTGTCAACACACTAATCAAAAGGTGGTTGCAAATAGTTGGTTTGGGTTGGAAATGTATAAATAAACCCTCCAAAACTCGAATTGGGGGTTGGAGACATCATTTTTGAAGTTTGATAAATGGAAACCTCAAATTTTGTGCATTTCCTCATTTTTACATTGTTACAAGATTGAAGTTGTGATTTGTACGGCTTGGTATGGACTCAAATGATAGAGTATCATATATTGATGGAAAGATCTCTATTTCTAGTTTCCAATTATTTTTGTCTCATTGAATTTTATCAATTTTTGTGGAAGATATGATTATTTTTGTGAGGCTGCCTATTCTAACAATATTGTGCAGAATTTACAGTCTAAAGAAGTGTGATGGTACGGAATGTAAAGTCTATAATTTCAATATGAAATAAATTGGATTTTGTTTCCATGTGAATCTACTTTCAGTTGGTTCAAGTCTCATCAAATTTAATTAATATTTGAATAAGTTATGAACATTTTTGTGAGGGCAGGTCTGAACCCTACCTAGGGTTTGCAGTTTTGGTAAAAATACAATAACTTTCATTTCAACTGTTGGATCCTTATAAGAATTGGAAGAGAAGCGTATCACTATGTTTTCTTCAATCTCACCAGAGGGATTGGATTAATTATTCATTTTTTAGAAGTTATTAATGACTTTTCATGGAAATAAATTGTGGGCTGCCATAGTTATGTTTCCAATGTGATATACAATGCCAAATAGCATGTGTTATACAAAAATTGTTTTGGATTATTATTGAAGGTTTGTGATATGTGTTTTGAATCCTCATAGCTCTGCATCAAATTGGTATCAGAGCCTAGAAAAGATATGGGCTGGTGAAGTTTGTTGGTTTGGTGTTTGTGGTTGTGTGTTGTACAGGTTGAGGAAGGAACCTGATTGCCTAGGTGTGGCAAAGTAAAGTGGAAGCAAGGAGAGACTTGCTTGTGGAGATGGATTTGTTGAGAAGATTGGAAAGATATTTGTAGGCTGAGGATTCAAGAAAGAAGGAAAGAGAGGAAAAAGAGTTGAGAAAGAAGGAAAGAAAGAAAAAAATAAGGCAAGAGAAGATGGACAAAGAGATTGCTGAGTTGAAGGGAGAATTGAAAAGACTTGAAGAAGAGTTCCAAGAATCCATGATGAAGATGGAACAAATGATTAAACAAGATACAAGTTGGCATTTGACATTGAAAAGGAAGATGGTTTGGCCTATAAAGAAGATTATGAAGAAACAAAGAAAACAAAAGAAGGCAGCAAATTCAGTCAAAGATGAAGAAGAAGATTTATGGGCACAATATGCAGCCATTGAAGAAGGATGGAATAGTAAGGTTGGTGATGGAAAATTCAAACAAGAGGAAGAAGAGCTCATCAAGGTAGAAGAAAGAAAGGAAATTGAGGTTGAAAGTGAATTGGTGTCAAGATTGGATAAGTTGGTTATGGGTGAAGAGGAATTTGAAGTACAAGAAGACAAGGAGGAGACCTCAAGGTCTCTATATTTTGTTTCTAATTTTTCCTTGAACTATGTATGTGCAGGTTATGAAGGACAAAGTGAAGTGTTTGATGATAAGATAGAGTTTTGGGACTTCCAAGTTGCAGGGATGCTTGATAGAAGAAGGCATAAGAAGAACAAAAGGAAGAAAAGACAAAATCTGATTGAAAATACAAAGGACAAGGTGCAAAGTAACTGGAAGACTAGGAAGAAGATAATTCAAAGGGGCTTGAATTCTTTTGCCCTCAGGAGTTTGGTGCAGGAGCACCTATTTGATCACATGCCTCCATGAGGCCATATTGAGTAATTTGTTCCATTTTTATATTTTGAGATTTTAATAAGCCCAAGAGGCCACCTTTGTGGTGTTATAGGTCCTAGGATGTTGTTCATTTCTCATATATTGTAAAAATTGTCAAAAGTGCAAAATTAGGTAGATGAAATGTCATTAAGGTGTTTTGTCAACACACTAATCAAAAGGTGGTTGAAAATAGTTGGTTTGGGTTGGAAATGTATAAATAAACCCTCCAAAACTCGAATTGGGGGTTGGAGACATCATTTTTGAAGTTTGATAAATGGAAACCTCAAATTTTGTGCATTTCCTCATTTTTACATTGTTACAAGATTGAAGTTGTGATTTGTACGGCTTGGTATGGACTCAAATGATAGAGTATCATATATTTATGGAAAGATCTCTGTTTCTAGTTTCTAATTCTTTTTGTCTCATTGAATTTTATCAAGTTTTGTGGAAGATATGATTATTTTGGTGAGGCTGCCTATTCTAACAATATTGTGCAGAATTTACAGTCTAAAGAAGTGTGATGGTACGGAATGTAAAGTCTATAATTTCAATATGAAATAAACTGGATTTTGTTTCCATGTGAATATAATTTCATTTGGTTCAAGTCTCATCAAATTTAATTAATATTTGAATAAGTTATGAACATTTTTGTGAGGGCAGGTCTGAACCCTACCTAGGGTTTGCAGTTTTCGTAAAAATACAATAACTTTCATTTCAACCGTTGGATCCTTATGAGAATTGGAAGAGAAGCGTATCACTATGTTTTCTTCAATCTCACCAGAGGGATTGGATTAATTATTCATTTTTTAGAAGTTATTAATGACTGTTCATGGAAATAAATTGTGGGCTGCCATAGTTATGTTTCCAATGTGATATACAATGCCAAATAGCATGTGTTATACAAAAATTGTTTTGGATTATTATTGAAGGTTTGTGAGATGTTTTGTGAATCCTCCTAGCTCTGCATCAAGCAATAAAATAGTAAAGATTCATTTGTCTTCTTAATGTTGTTGTAGCTCCCTACTAAACTCAATTGTGTTCTATAAAGGGACGGTGTTGCATTGTCCAACTTCAGTAAGAATCTCTCTTCCCTCAAGATTGGATTTAACTTATAACCCATGAATGTTTAGAATCGAGAATTTCATTTCAACATTCATTGTACATGTAAATCAATGGCAACATGGGCTAGGGAATGTATAGCTCAACCTTAGAAGACTCTATATGTTCTAGTATTAAGGAAATTTAAAGATGATGTCTATCAAGTTACTTTTCCTTCAAGTTTTTTCTAGTCAATCATTGCAACCATTACTTACTACCACGAGTTTAAAACATTATAGGGAGTAATTTCAACAAAGCAAGGAAGCACATAGGGTATCATATTGGGGAACCTTGAAAGACCTCCAAAGGTGAACATGAAGTGCAAGAAATTTTTATGGTTAATATTATATTATAGATTTTGAGCTTCCACAGTCCACATGGTATTTGAACAAAGCTTCTGGTGTGAGTGTTTTCAAATCAATATCTTCATTCACCCTGTCATATATTACCAATTCTTCATCCTAATGATGGATAACAAAGGTTGATCAAAATGTTGATAAAAAATTTCTCACATTGGTTATTCAATAACTTTGTTCAAACCCTGCATTCAGAGTTACACCAATTTATTCATGTTGCTTTAAATTCTTCAACCTGCTAAATCTTATTGCATTGGATGAACAAAACATATCAGCCTTTCCCTTCTATAGCCAATCCCCAAAATTGTCAATGGAACAATTGGTTGGATTTTCATTTGGTAAAGATCACCATTGTGCATTACAAGGAGCCATTGCAGGAGAATATTAATCTCATTTTATTTGAAGGGAACATTTTAATTTTTTTTACTGAAGGAATGATCTACTAGGGCTAAGAAATACAATGATTATTTCTAAGAGCTAGAGTAAATGAATTGGAATGAAGGAAACAGAGAAGGAAAAGAAATACTAGGTAGAAATCTCATTGGTATAACTCATAAGCCTTTTGCTTTTGATATGAATAAAAAATTTGTAGACATTTATTTTGGGAAAAGCGACAAGGTCCAATACATTCCCTAGTTTGATATATTTACCTTTGCATAGGAAAATGGTGCATGAAGCAATACAATTCTCTTTGGAATCAAGAAGGAAATTGTTGGATTTATTGTTTTGCTACATGGTCAGTGACTCAGTTGTTCTCTCATTTGGAGTTTAGTATGGTAGTATAATTATTTGATGTGTTTATACACGTCTCAATGGGTTTCAATTAGCCAACCATTTTTAGTTTTTGATAGAACTAGCAACCTTGCCTCCAACAAGGTATTCAATATCTAAACTTGTGATATAATCACAACAATATAGTAAAGGCAGTATATATTTTTAGGATCTTGAACCAAAACTCAATTGATGTTCAATATTATTATATTCCTGTCAAGACCTTATTCAAATTATTGTAATCAAGATTTTTTTGTAAAATTGCTAGGTTTTCCATTTCTGACAAGTATTTATCAACTTTAGAGATTTAGTATTTGATGTAAAGCAACTATATTAATTACTTATAATTTAACCCTTGGTGGTACCACACTTTGATTAACTCCATCCAGACCATTTACAATATAAAAGTATAAGCTCCACACCAGTAAACCTAGAAAGATGATAAGAATAACAAGTTCACCATTAGTAACAGTTCCAAGAGGTCCTCTTATGATGATTGGATATGTCCATAGGCTCACTGCCTGTTTCTTGATTTTTGGCCTGAAATAGAAATCATTAGCACTTTTTATGCCTTTATGAAGTAAACTGTAAAAAAATTATGAATAATTAATAAAAATATATCAAACAGATTCTTGAATTGATTCTTTCTACCATTCTATCATTAGTGTAGGATGAGTAACTGCATCCAATGATCTTTTATTGTGTTCAATTAATTAGATAGTTCAATGAAACAAAGTCTATATAAGAGTCTTCTAAAAAGATTGTTTCTATTCCTTGATATATTCGTGTACTAGTTTTAATTAAATCACTGATTGAATTATGAGTTTTTAAGCTTGCTTGTGTGGCAATGCATAATATATATTGTAAGAAATATTTCACCAATATTCCCAAGCCCAAGGTTAGATTGAGATTACCTTTATTTCTCTTGATTCGGTTGTTTAAAATCTAACAAAAAGGAATGTTTAGAGCTTTAAGAGCTTGGTTGAAATCTTAATAGTTTGCTGGTTTCTGGACATGTGGAGGTAGATGGACCCCAAAATAGCAACCAAAAATATAGGAGATGAAAGTAGAATGTTGATTGAACCAGTATAAACAAAAAATAGTAAATAATCTCCTTAACTAATAATGCATGATAGTTGTTTGTAATTTCTAGTAGTTGGATAATACAACATATTATTGTTATTTGTTATGCTTATTTGAAGTAGCATAAAAATTGGGAAGCTCAAGTAGAAAAGTAAACCTATAACATGAAGAAGGTCAAGTTAAAAAATGAAGAAGGTTAAGTTAAAAAGTAAACTTATAACATGATGAAGGTGGTTAAAGCACTTGATTCATCCAACATAAACAAAGCCCTTATACAAATTCAAACAATAGCTCCATTGATTCACGAGCCTATAGGTGTAGATTACATGCAAAAACTATTCACAAATCACTATTGTCCATCATCCTTAGCTACAAGCATGTTGCCCCAAACTGTTAAATGGATTTGTGAAGTACAAGAATCTATTGAGAAGGAAAGGAATGTATTTAATGATTTAGTTGAAGGGTCCTTTAAGGTATAAGGATCTTGTGTCATCATTAGGATTTCACATGATATGTCTATATATTATGTCAAAATGAAATTCTACCTAAACTTTGTCAAAATATCCTACTACTACCAACATGGAAACCCACATGGTAAACCATAGTAAGACCCTTATCAAGATTGTGAAGAGCCTTGTCAAGAGGTCAATACTGTAAGGGCAATGAAAAATCCTTACACCCATCAATGAAATGCATGAATCTAGGCTATTTAACGACAATGAAGATCTAAATATAGGTCAAAGAAAAGATGGAGATGAAGAAAGGAAGTGTTAGTGAAAAGCAAAGAAGGATTGTTTTAAAAGTGACCATGACAATGATAGAGGGCTTTAGAAAAACCTAGAGGACTATATGCAAGAAAATGTGAGAGAATTTTTCATGAAATGATAGTGTTGAGATTGTCATAAGGAAATAAACAAGGGTTTTTTATAATAAGTGTAGAGTAGGGGGATTTTCTACTCATGAGTTATCTTCATTTAGAGAGCCTCACGGGGTGAACTTCCCTAAACTACCTCAATGAACAACATGAAAGTTTTAGAATCGAAAAGAGCAGACCATAAATATTTTCTAGATAAATTGACAAGCTCTCATCCAAAGAACGACACTGTGGGATATAGATGACAACGCGGTGTGCTAGTGTCCCAGAGGTGCACTAGCATCTCGTACAGACTAGAAAGCAATAATATCACAAAAAATGACAAAGTAACTACTATTCTAATTACTAAGGATTGCCAAAATACAAGAAAGTAACAAAAAGTGATAGAATTGAAATGAAGTGAAGTAGAAATGATAGAGATAAGGAGAAGAAAGGAAAGAAGATGCTCTCAACAATCCAAGTAATGAAGCCTCTAGACAGTAGATATCTTTAATACTTATGTCTGTAAGATTGAGATAAAGTGTTGGGGATGTATAGGGGTTTGCCTCAGTCAAACCCTCATTTTGGTGTTCCCACCTCCATGGAAAGCCAAATAGAGAGAGAGAGAGAGAGAGAGAGAGAGAGAGAGAGAGATGAACCGAGATGGAAAAAGCATGCAGTGAAAGCAAAACCTACTTTAGGAGTAGAACCCACACCACCAAGTGTGAGTGATAAAAGCAATCCCTGCTTGAGGAGGAGAACCTGTATCACAAAAGAGGTGACAAAAGCAATCCCCACTCAAGGAGGAGAACCCGTATCACAAAGTAGAAATGTAGTAGATAAGGGATAAGGAATCCCAAGATGCTTATAAGTATGAGATGAGAGAGATGGAACTGAAAGAGATAAGAGTGCTATTGTAATAAGCTTGTGAGAGCTTGAGAGTGCTGCAAAGGATGGTACCAAAGAGTGGAAGAGGGAGCTAGAAGTTGGAATGAAGCTAGAGTGAAGCTAGAAGCACTTTGGAAGAATGGAGCTAGAGAGATTTAGAGAGAGAAAATGAGGTGAATAGATAACATTTAAAGAAAGAAAGGAAGAAAAAAGAAGCTTCTCGGGAAGTTACAAGGAATCTCGAGCCATTACCACTGAAAAAAGGAGGCGACAAGTGGAAAACTAGCATAGAAATAGTCATTTGAACGTTGAAATGTCACAGGACACTAGCATGACACACTAGTATCTAGACACGTCACACTACAAAACAACATGAACGGGAAAAGCACAAGGCTCAATGCAAAGTTGACATGCGAGGGTAGCTCCTAAAAAGGGGTACAATTTTATGACTATACATTTTTCCCCCACTTTAATGGGCATATGAATATACACTAATATGGACACTAAAGGAAATCTACTAAACATAAATAGCATCATTATGTCAAAAAGATACTATAGAGGAAGCAAACAACTCTTTGAACCATGAAATCATGCCCCCATGTTGAAGACTTGCAAAACAAATGCATTAGACAAGAAAAACTTGCACCAGAAAATAATGTTAGAAAATAAAAAAAATAAAAAAACTAAAGGATTTGAGTCAGCAAAGTGAAAGAGACCTTGATGTAAAAGGTTGTCTCAGTACTATGTGTCGTCCCCAAATTAAACACATGGAAGTATTCTAAAATGAAGAGAGGAAGAGCATATACTTAGGATGAAGAAGATGCATATCTTCAATTTGGTATAAACAAAAGAGAAGAGAAAGAGATGGAGAAGCTAGAAAGGAATGAAAATTCTAAGAGAGATAGCTCCACAAGTCCTCAAACCCAAGGAAAATTTGAACAAAGTGCATTGAATGCCCAAAAACCAATGATGAAAGTGTCTCATAGGCCCACAGACCTGTAAGGAGGCAACCCACAAGATATCTCACATGACGGAGGCCCTGTGAAGTATGCACCTTATAGGTCCACAGACCTACAAGAAGGTATCCCCAAGATCTCTCACATGAAGGAAACCTAGATGAAAGCACCCTATAGGCCCATAGACCTACAAGGAGGTATCCCCCAAGATCTCTGACATGAAGGAAACCCAAAGAAGCAAGCACCTTACAGGCCCATAGACCTGCAAGGAGGTGTCCCCCAAGATCTCTCACATGGAGGAAACCAAGATGAAAGTGCTTTACAGGTCCGAAGACTTGCAAGGAAGGTATCTTCCAAGATATCTCACATTAAAGAAACCCCAAGAAAGCACCCTATAGACCCATAGAACTATAAGGGAGCGACCCCCAAGATATTTCACATGGAGGAAGCTTAGAAGAAGCACCCTTCAGGCCCGCAAACCTATAGGGAGTTATCCCAAAGATCTCTCGCATGGAGGAAACTAAAGGAAGGGGACTCTATAAAGTTGGAAAGTGGCTTCACAGGCTCACTTGCAAAGCAAACGTGGCCATGTAGGCAAGTAAGAGGATACTCAAGTAGACCGTCGATAGAGTGGAAGGCTTTCAAAGGGGTCCCTTGGGAACCCTTCAAAAGAAGAGGGGTCCACTCAGGGGATGTGTTGTTTGAAAAGCGAGGTCTAGTCAATTTTCCACTAAGCTAGACACAAAGAATTCATTTGAGTTAAAATATTTCAAATGAGGGTCCTGTGGGAACCCTTCAAGAGAAAAAGGGGTCCACTCAAGGGATGCTTCATTTGAAAGATATAGAGAATAGAGGGCGTCCTTAAGAATGACACATATCTCCAAGATGGGTTATCACTACCCCCAACATACAGGGGAGGAGAACCATGCAAGATACTTATGAAATGAAGGATATAGGTAAACCTCAATATCACTTGTCATTTGAAGAAGAGGTAGGTGCATAAAAAAAAAAGAGTGATGGAAGCTAAATCACGGAGTTGTATTTTTTCCTTCAAGGAATTACATTCACTAGTGGAATGGCCAAGCACTTGATGGTATGCACAGAAAGAATGTTTTTCTTTATCATGTTCATGTGATTTTTTGTGTGTAGGAGAAGAAAGAGTCATTATGCGGGTTTTTAGAAGCCACAACAAAATACACTCTTGCTCAGATAGAGGATGAAGAGCAAGAAGAAACCCTTTCTCTTGTGGAGAAAAACTTGACTACGAAGACACAAAGATAGAAGACAATGGAGGAAGAATCTTTTCAACAAAATGAGGTTGAGAAGAATTCATGTTACTCAATCATGGCTTCTGTTTAAATTGTCATTCGAGCAACCAAGCACAAAATTACACTTACGGGGTGTGAATTCTATAGGGACCTGAATTCCCTGTTCGTTACGCCCATAACCTTTATGCCCATAACCATATTTAGAGACAATCTTAAAGTCAAGGCTATAACGTGTTTGCAAATATTGATAAGGAGGATCTTAATAGAGAGCATCATTCTAGTAATGGGGATCACACTCCTATATGGGATCACCATCATCCTTTTTAACAGGACTATCAACATTATCCTCTTTAGCAGAAGCATAATCATCTTCCTCAGAAGGAGGATCAACACTAATTATTGCTCACACTACCTCGTGATACATGAGAATAACCATTTCTGATAGCAGGTTTGGGTGATGTTATTGGAAGGTCTAAGTGGATCAGGTCAACTTTATATTCCCCAATGAAGGAGTCTATTAAGTTCAAGGTTTCCCAATCATCACCAAGACATGCATTCTTTTGAGAAGTAGAAAGAGTAGACTTAAGATTTCTTTCTTCAGAAGGATCTTCTTCAAGGAAATCTATCTCAAGAGTATCCTTTGTAGTAGGTACTTCTGGAGTAAACATTGACACATTGGAAGATACTGAAGGAATAAGAGTAGGAACAACTGAAACCTAATCGGTAGTTGCCATCTCACATAAGTGCATAGCATCAGGGTCAACCTTGACTGTGACTACTTGATTATTGCAAATGAACTTAATAGATTTATGCAAGGCAGATGAGACTGTACCCATAGCATGAATCCATGGTCTACCAAGAAGAAGGTTATAAGGTAAATTTTCTGACATAACATATACAAGGGTAGGTATGGTAATGGGTCCTAACCTTAAAGGAAAGACTATCATTCCTAGGGCTTGTCGATTGACATTATCAAACCCAAAAATGTCAAAAAAAGAAGCACTAAGAGAAGATGAATCAATATTAATATTAGGCAATAGATCAATGCTACATACATTGAGCGCTAAAACAACATCAATGAGAGTACGTCTAATGTCAATATTATTAATGTTAACTATGATCATTAGAGGGTCCTCTTGCTTCTGTACTTCTAGAGGCAAGAGCTCCTACAGATAGAACACAATATTTAGAAAATCTACATGAATATGAGCTATCAATGCATCAACATCTGCCATCCTAGTAAAAGAAGGCAAGAGGATATTTTGCAAGGCTTCCTGAAGCATACCTTGATAAACTAGAGCAGACTGAAGCAAGTCCCACAGTGAGATCTTAGCTGGAGTAACTCAAGGTTTCTCAATAAGATCGTAATCACTAGGTGCTTCAGTTGTAGGTTTAGGTGCTGAAGGAAGACTTGGTTGTTTATTCATTATATTCTCATAAGTATGGGCTACTGCTCTATAAGAGGGAGATTTAGAAAAATCAAGAGAATCACTCTCAAATGAAACACCACTAATAGAACAAACCATTTTAGGAGGACTAGCTGGAGTCAAATAAATAAAAGGTTTCTTAGGCCTTTGAGGGACAAAAAAGACATATATTACATTCACAGAATCATCACAACTAGTAGAATAATTATTTGAAGAAATATTCTCAACATCGATCCAAACAGGATCAAATGTGGAAGGAGATTCATTATTCATTAATGCATCATCTCTAGAAGAGAGTGCATCAGAACAAAGATGAGATTCATCATTCACAAATGCAACGTCTCTAAAAGAGAGTGCATTGGAACAAGGATGAGATTCATCATTCAAAAATGCAACGTCTCTAGAAGAGAGTGCATTGGAATGAAGAGAAGGTAGAGTAACACTAAGAAAGGTATCAATGATTTCATCTTCTTGCAACAAAATATCCTCTGAAGCAAGAGGACTTTTGTGAAAAGGATAAAAGATACAAAGTGACATGGGAAAATCCAAGTCACCATCACATACATGAAATTGAACATCATTAATATTTTGAATAAAATTAGATACTGAACTAATAAAAGAAGATATTAAATTCATTACGATTTTTTTGGTATTTTCTAGGTTCTAGTAATTTGCATTTTTAGAGTTCTTCAGAGCAGAATTTGAGGCCGGAACTTGCATCGGTCTCAAAAATTTGGATACAAAAGGCATAGTATTTAAGGGATTGTACTAGTCCTCTAGGAGACCTTTCCAATAGTGCAAACGATTTTGAATTCTGAGCACCGAGTCAAAAGTTATGGCTTCGCCAAGTAGGGGTAAATAAATTCCTAGTTTTTTGAAAAACACCCTTTCTTCATGTTAGGTTCACCAAAATGTAGAGACTGGGGATTCACTACTCATGGTTTCTCTTCATTTAGAGAGCCTCACAGGGTGAACTACCCTAAACTACCTCAAGGAACAACGTGAAAGTTTTAGTATCAGAAAGAGCATATCATAGATATTTTATGGAAAAATTGAGAAGCTATCGGCCAAAGGACGACAGTACGGGATACAAATGATAGCGCAACATGCTGACATCCCAGAGGTGATCTGACATCTCATACAAACCAAAAAGTGAGAATATCATAGAAAATGACAAAGTAACTACTTCTATTATAATTGCTAAGGACTTCCCAAATATAGGAAAGTAACAAAAAGTGATAGAACTGAAATGAAGTGAAGTAGAAATGATAGAGATAAGGAGAAGAAAGGAAAGAAGATGCTCACAAAAATCCAAGTAACAAAGCCTCTAGCTAGTAGATATCTTCAATACCCATGTCTTCAATATTGAGAGAAACTATTGGGGCTGTATAGGGCTTTGCCTCAGTCAAACCCCCATTTTGGTGTCCCCACCTCCACAGATAGCCAAATAGAGAGAGAGAGAGATGAACCAAAATGGAAAAAGCGTGTGGTGAAAGCAAAACCCGCTTCAGAAGTAGAACCCGCACCACCAAGTATGAGTGATAAAAGAAATTCCGACTCGAGGAGGAGAATCCGTATCACAAAAGAGGTGACAAAAGAAATCCTTGCTCAAGGAGGATAACTTGTATCACAAAGTAGAAATGTAGTAGACAAGGGATACGAAATCCTAGGATACTTACAAGTATGAGATGAGGGAGATGGAGCTACAAGAGCCAAGAGTGCTATTGTAATGAGCTTGTGAGAGCTTGAGAGTGTTGCAAAGGATGGTGCCAAAGAGTGGAAGAGGAAGCTAGAAGTTGGAATGAAGCTAGAGTGAATCTAGAAGCACTTTGGAAGAATGGAGCTAGAGAGATTTAGAGAGAGAAAATGAGGTGAAAAGATAACATTTAAAGAGAGAAAGGAAGCAAAAAGAAGCTTCCTAAGTGGTTACAAGGAATCTTGAGCCGTTACCACCAAAAAAAGGAGGTGACAAGTTGAAAACATGCACGGAAATGATCACTTGAACGTTGAAATGTCGCAGGACACTAGCGCAACACGCTAGTGTCCGAAAATGTCACGTTGCAAAATAACACGAATGGGAAAAACACAAGGCTCGATGCAAAGATGACACGCGAGGGTAGCTGTTGAAAAGGGGTGCAATTTTACAACTACAATAAGATATGGTCACTGCCTTTTATTGGTGTTTCATTGTCAAAAGAATAGAGCAAAAATAATTATTGTAACCATACACGTCAACTCCTTTAATCATGTAAAGTTGATAGTGTCTATATAGTGACAATCATATCATGATATATGGTAATAGAGGCAACATAGTGAATAGATTTGTTGAGGTATGTTAGAAAATGAACCCAAAGGGCATATCATGAATAAAGGATAATCCATAAGAAGAATAATGAATGAAATTCACATGTTTTGAAAGGTGACAATATAAAGATGTTTGATAAGTTGGATGGACCTATAGAAGCATAAAATGGGTAGAGACAACCACTAATATGTATGGTAGTAAGGAAGGTATAAAGGAAAGGCTATGAGATATGATAGTCCTTAAGTTTTATGAAGTAAATGATAGAGCATCTCAAAAGATGATAGAATTAGAGCTAGTATGGTGTAGCCCGTGATGGTAAATTGACAATACCAAGGAGATGACATGCTTAAGAGGTTAGCAACTACATGAGGTTTTATGAAAATACATTTTTCTTTTGACAATATACGATGACATGAAACAAGAGAAAGAATGGGTCATGATAAAGGACAAGAGAAGCAAAAAATTTAGTGACAATAGTATAAAGAGGAGCATGCATTGTTTAGTATCAAATGAGAATTTAGAGTAGAAATTCCCATTTAATGATCATGTTGAAAAATGACATTCCTTGTGAAAGTCTAGAAAGAGGGAAAATATTTCTAAATAATAAGTGTAAATACCTTGCCTATGGAGTAGAGACCATTGAAAATAGATGATAGAAGATCATAGTGAACATGGAACAAGAGATAGTCAGTGACAAGGTATAGTCATGTAGAAGTAGACTATGATAAAGAGACAACCAATGCATGGATGGAAAACAAGTATCATGAGACTCCATGAAAAACATAACCTATAACATTTAAGATAGTGTTTGGGTAGTATTTGCATGATAGAGACATTGGTTAAAATAATTGAATGATAAAATAGGCAGTCTATAGGAGGGTGGAAATATATGAAGAAGAAGTATTTGTAAACAAGGAAAATGAGAAAGAAGCTAGTGACAAGAGAAAAACATAGTCCAAAAGACAAGATATCAAATAAAGCACAGTAACAATCATATTCCCCTAAAAGAACCTCATGAAGATAACATGGACAAAATGATAGTATGAAAAGCTTGCTCATTGGGCATTGTCATGCATGGATAAACATGGGACACAATACATAGGGGTCTCACATGATATATGGCATTCCATAGAATGTGGGTAGTGACTTTGACAACATGGGAAGCAATGATGAGTGATAGTCTAACCAAAAGAATAATCATGAAAGCCTATTTGTGTGTCTCTATGAGGATTTTTTTCCTTACGTCTATTAGAGAATGAAAAGAACCCTTATTACAATATTTACCTCATGTAGCCAATATTTCACTCACTTCATATAAATCACACAAAATTTCTTTAATATTAAATGATTGCTGTTGGACAAGCCGGTAAAGAAAGTAAACTTATGGGATTTCAATAACCCCAAAATTCTTTGGGCTAATAAGATGTTAAATTTTCAATCCTTTAACATTTGTCTTATAGTGGATTTTGTTTTCAATATTTATTATTTAATTCATTTATGGTTTGTTACTTTTCTCTCTAGGGTAGTTTAGTTGGGAGAGTTTATGGGTAGCAAGGGATGTCACTAAAGACAATAGAAGGATCACACTCACATTGAATACTAGGCGGTGTATTGTCTAAGACTCTAGACACTTTGTTGAATGGACAAAGCCAATATATACTTCTGATCTAAAGGGTACTAAAAGTCAACATTGTTTCTCATGGGAGTAAGGCAAGATTAAATCACTTGAGAGACGTATTTATGAGAAAAGTATAAAATCAGATATGTTCCCTCCTCAAATTTAAAAAGGGGGAAACCAAAAAGACTATCAGAAAAATATAGAACTTTTCTTCTTACTTGAAATAACCCACTAATACTGTGTTTGTTGTACTTGTATTTGCTCATTTTCAACAAAATGGGTGTTGCCAAAACTTGAAAATTTTCAAAAAATATTGGAGATAGTGAAAAATTATAGGAATCCAACCTTTGACAAGCTCATCTATTTTTGAAGGTGACAACGCGTCCAATTCAACAATGTATTGAGTGTAGAGGTGGTCTTCTTCATTTGGCACATCTTCCAAGTCTTTGAGAGCATAAAAAATTACAAAGTGAGGAGTCATGACTCTTCTATGTCAATTCTTGATTAGTTTGGGATGAAGGGTTTCTTTTGTTTAAATTATTTTTCATCCAAAAATTTTCCCTCTCTGGACTTCGAAATATTTCTCTCCCGCCAATGAAATATTTTTTTTAATTACCCACTTTAATATCATATTGTCTAATTTTTTTTGTGACTAATTATTTAGTCATTTTGATTTCTATGACTAATTATTTAGTCATCAGATTAGTCACTTATAATGATCAAAATAGTCATTTATTTAGTCATTTATAGTTGTGTTACAAAAAATGACTAGAATTTACTCATTTTTAGTTGTTGTGACTAAAAGTTTTAGTCACGTAGTCATTTATTTTCCAAATTCTACTAGTGTGAGTAGAAGATTGAAGTGATGCAAATGCAAGGGAAAAAAGAGTGTTAAATCTGAATCAAATGAAGTGTGTAAAGTTAGTTTATTGATCTTCATTGGAACTCTATTTCATGCATATCATAGATGCAATTGTAATAGTTCAAAATAGGCTGTGAGCCACCATCTCTCTTCTATTGTTTTCTTCGTGGAAAGTGAGTCCACCTATAGTGAACACTTTTGTAAATATACTATAACTGATTATAATATATTGTGAGCTAATCCTCATTGTGGTTTTCTCCCATTTTGGTTTTTCCAAGTAAAAATCATGGTGTTCATGTGTTATGTGGTGTTCTTGATGTTTCATGCTTTCTTTCTTTATTATAGTTGAATATTATTTGGTGGTTAGATGTTTAATGTTTGAATGGTTTAAGAGAATATTGATTCACCCTATCTCTCAGTATTCTAGGTGTTCAACATTTTTTAAACCATTGAAGATGGAATTCTTTTCTTCAACATTGTTCTCATGAGCCTTCTTTGCATTAGCATCAAAATAAGATGAAAAAATTTAGTATAATCATCCTTTTCAGCTCTCCAAACATCATACCCTAATGAAGTAAGTTAGGGTTCCATCCTCACACTCCAGAATGCATAATTGCTTCCATCAAATAGTGGTGCTTTAGAGGATAACTCCTTCTAGGCCATGTTTTCTATACCAAGAGCTAGCTTCAGCTATTAGCATACACCAAGGAATTCAACTATGATACCAATTGTTAAAACACATAGATATATTGAGAGGGGGATTGAATCGGTATATCCCTCAATTTAATTGATGTAGGACCATCCTTGGTTGTAAAGCAATCCCGTGTCAACCAATTTTTTTTTTCTTGCATTTCATTATGTATTTTATCACATCATTTTTTCTTAGCTTGTGGAGTAGGATATAACATCTACACATTGACATCTATCACATATCTAGAGTTCACATCATTTGCATTTGTCTACCAAAAATTACCACTCTAAGGATTTCACTGTAATTACCAATCAGAGCACTTGGGGCTGACCTGGTCCAGATTTCTTAGTGTGAACCTATTCTAGATCATGTAGAGTCTATGGGGACATCATAAAAGCATCTTGGGTTCATTGGGACCTATCTTGGAGTTTCGAAAGCTATTTCATTTTGTGAGGAGTTATCTTTTCACATTTTGAGGTTGACATTCATTTGTGATCATTTGTTGGGTTATAAACCATTGGGGATGACATAGACCTTTATTGGAGCTTGAGAAGCATATTTATAATCATTTTTAATTCATAGGAAGTCAGTTGTCAAGTTAGAGTTAGATCAGTAGTTATATTTTTGCATCAACCCTTTGGGGACTGTAATAAGGCCTTTGGCTAGTTGTAATGTTGAAATCCCTTGCGACAAGCCTATGAGTGCTATATATTCATTCATGAGGTATATGTTGTACAGAAGATTACAAATTCAATAAAGATTCATATTTTTAGATCATTCTCTTGTGTTATTTATACTATGTTGGCACTAATCTACACAATTTGGACTGTTCTTTTTGAATCCTCCATCCATGACTACACCAAGTGGTATCAGAGTGAGTTTGCGAATCTTGAAGGCATTCCTTGAGGTGAGTAGATCACTGAATTGAGGCAGATTGCATGTGTTTTCAATTGATCATCGATTGTGAGGTAGTTGAAACCCTTGTAGCTAGATCACTGAATTGAGTAAGTTGCACCAAATTTGAGGGGAGAGATTCCACCAAGGAGAGCACATACTATAGAGAATATTGCTGGAAGAATGGATGAGATGTTGGAAATGATGCATGAGATGTGAGTCTAATTGGATGTAATAGAAGAAGATAGAAGGTGAGGCCTAAAACCTAGACATTAGGATGAAAGTGATGATGAAGCAGATCATGTTGTTAACCAAATTGCAAAAGACCTAGAGTTGAAATTCAAAATTATGCAGGAAATTTGAATCTTAAAGAATTATTTATTGGATCAATGAAATGGAAGAATGCTTTAAATATTTAGAAATTGAAAATCCTTAAAGAGTCAGATTTGTGAAAAAATTTGAAAGTCTTGCTGCTTTATAGTGGAAAGAAGTTCAATTTGATAGGAATAGGAGAGGAAAAGAGAAAATCATCAAATGGGATAGAATGGTGACAAAATTGAAGTATCAATTCATACCTATTGACTATGAGCTTGAATTGTTTAAAATATTATAGAACCTAACATAAAAAGAAAGATCTCTAAAAGAATACACTGAAGAATTCTACAAGATAATCATAACTAGTCATAATGGAGCAAGCAAAGAAAAGGTTGAGAGATATAACAATGGAATAAGAATAAAAATCCAAGAAGAACTGAGCTTGCTAGAGATGACATCAATTGAGGAAGCATATCAATTTGCATTGAATGTAGAAGAGAAGCTGAACAAGAAATTTGAACAAATGCAATGAATTGCGAGAGGAAGATTCTACAGGAGTGGACCCAAATCCAGAGAAAGAAGACCGTATGTAGAGCATAAGAGGATGTAAAACCCTACCCAATGAAGAGAAGGACTACAATTCATATCATAGAGGAAGAGAAGGTTTTATATTGCAATGATAGAGGAGGCCATAATTCTTACTGCAGTGAAGGATACTAGAGAGATGAAGATATGAGGAATACTATTTAGAGGAGCTTGTTTCAAGTGTGGAGGTGAAGGACATAAAGCATTTGAGTGTCATCAAGGAAGTACCACTAAGAAACCTGAGCATACTAGAAGAGCAACTTATGTGGATGAATAAAATATTGAATCCCCTAATACAATTGGAAAACTTGAGAAAGGTGAATCATTGGTGATGAGGAGAGCTTTAATGCATGAAGAAATGATTGAAGAACCACCACAAAGGAAGAGTTTGTTAAGAACCAGATGTAAGTTTGGAGGAAAGGTATGTAAAGTTATCAATCATAGTGGTAGTAATGATAATCTTGTTTAAGAGGGGATGGTAACCAAGTTGAAATTGGAGAGATTGAAACATCCAAACCCCTATAGGATAGCATCGATTCAAGATTAACATATGATATTGGTGAATGAGAAATGTTTGGAAAAAATTCATATTGGATCATATAGGGATGAAGTATTGTGTGATATTGTTCCTATGGATGCTTGTCATTTACTGTTAGTAAGACCATGGAAATATGATAAGAAGGAAATTTATGATGGAAGAAGAAAAAATTACAATGTGACATCAAATGGAAAAAGAATCAAGTTTATACCTTTGGAGGAGGAAGAGAGAATTGAATTTTGTGGTACCTACAAACTATGTTTGGTATATGGAAGGAAATTTCTTGATGGATTGAGGCATGAAAACATGTGTTTTGCATTGATTCCAAAGAAAATCAATGTTCCAAAGGTAAAGATCCTTACCATAGAGAATGAAGAAGTAGCAAAATTGTTAGTAGAATATGAAGACATCATGTTAGAGAATGCCCCAAATGGACTCTCTCTAGTTTGGATTATCATTCATCACATAGATCTAATATCGGAAGAAAGTTTTCCAAACAAGGAAGCACATAGAATGACACCGATAGTGAATGCAGAATTGAACCAACAAATATAAGAGTCATTGAGGAAAGGATTGATTAGAGAATTTTTAAGCTCATGTGGTACTTTTTGTACTTGCACCAAAGAAATATGGAGAGTGGAGAATGTGTATAGATTGAGAGCAATCGATAGGATCACTGTCAAGTATAGATTCTCATTTCTAAGGATGGATGAAATTATGGATTATTTGAGTGGAGAAAAGTATTTCACAAAGATTGAACTAAAGAGTGGATATCATTAGATTAGAATCAGAGAAGGAGATGAATGGAAGACTATATTTAAGACTAATGAAAGACTGTATGAGAGGTTAGTAATGCTTTTTGGATTGACCAATGCACCAAGCACTTTCATGAGACTGATAAATGAGGTATTGAATAAATTCTTGGGTAAGTTTGTCATTGTTTACTTGGATGATATTCTATTTTTTAGTAAGACTAGAGAGGAACATTTGTGGCACATCCAAAAATCATTGCAGAGGTTGAGAGAGGAGAAGTTGCTAATTAATGTCAATAAGTGTAGTTTCATGAAGACATAGTTGGTGTATTTAGGATTTGTAATTTCTAAAGAAGGATTGAAGATGGACCCTGAGAAAGTGAAAGAAATTGTTGATTGGCCTACACCGGTGAACATTGGAGAAGTGAGATCATTTCATGGGCTATCTAGTTTCTACCAAAAGTTTATCAGAGGTTTTAGTAGCATTTGCAACCCCATGACAAAGATAATGAGATGAGATAAGAAAGACTTTAAGTGGACGTCCAAATCACAAAGAAGTTTTGAATTGTTGAAGAAAAAGGTAACAAAGCAATCAGTGTTAGCATTACCAGATTTTGACAAAGTATTTCAAGTTGATTGTGATGCAAGTGGAAATGCAATAGGAACAGTATTGAGTCAAGAAGGAAGACCTATAGCTTATTGTAGTGGGAAGTTGAATGATGCTAGAAGGAGATATTCAATTTGTGATCAAGAATTCTATGCCATAATTCAATCCTTGAAGAAGTGGAGACATTATTTGTTGCCTAAGGAGTTTGTGTTGCATACAGACCATCAAGCCTTGCAATATTTGAATAGTCACGGGAAGTTGAATCAGAGACATATGAGGTGGGTTGAGTTCTTGGAAAGTTACACATTTGTGTTGAAACATAGGAGTGACAAGTCAAACAAAGTTGTAGATGCATTGAGCATGAGAAGGAATTTCTTGATAGAGATGAGAGTGGAAGTATTAGGTTTTGAAGAATTGAAGCATATGTATGAAGATGATGCATATTTTGGTGAATCTTGGAGAGCATGTAAAGAACTAGTAGTGATAGATCAGATCCAATGATTGGATTATTTCATTCAAGAGGATATATTATTAAAAGGAAATCAATTATGTATTCCAAAGAGTTCAATGAGGGAAAATTTGATTAAGGAAAAACATAGTGGAGGTTTAGCAAAAAATTTTGGAGTGGATAAGATAGTATCTTTGGTAAGTGAACATTATTTTTGGCTACAAATATATAATGATGTCAAGAAGTATGTCCAATGTTGTTGAATTTGTCAAGTTGCAAAATGGAGTAGTCAAAATACTAGATTGTATAAACCTTTAACCTACTACTAGAGACCTTGCTTGGGAGATATAAACATGGATTTCATTGGATTACTTTAAGAACATAGAGGGTTATGGAGTTCTATTATGGTATTAATGGATAGATTTTCTAAATGGCACATTTTATTCCTTGTAAAAGACTAATGAGAAAAATAAGGGGTAGAATTTTTTCATTGAAGCTTCGAGAAAAGGACCATTACAAAGAGAGCAGAGGATCGAAGTCCCAAGAAACAACAAAAACAAAAGAACAGAGAACAACCAAAGTCATCCAACTCCTAAACCAGCCCTATCCTCAGCAAGAACTCCCTCCAAATCATGGCGAATCTCCAAAGGAATAAGCTCCCACTCCTCAATTCTCCACCCACCGACACGCTCAGAGGCCTATTTTTCCAAGCAATCAGCAGCCCTATTCCACTCCCACGGAATATGAACAAAAGTCACCATTTCCATCAACAAACTAACCTGCATAATCTGATGCATAATCTGATGCACAATCATAGCCAACTGCCAACTGACCCCCACCACTTTTCACTCAATGAGCAAATTGATCAAGACCTGGGAATCGGATTCACAAATAACCATTTTCCACCCCAAAGCATAAGCCCTCTCAAAGGCACAAAGGATAGCCAAACCTTCCACAATGTTGATAGTCTTCGACCCCTCATGGATTGAGAAGAGCAAAACCACCAAACCTAAAGAATCCCTGCCAATCCCCCCAATACCAGCAGGTCCCAGATTTCCCCTGGAAGAGCCATCAATATTAATCTTCAGGACTCCATCAGGAGGGGGCTGCCAACTACCAATCCTATGAATTTGCTGCTTCGTCTTTTGCCCTCTCCTGACACAAGAAAAAGTCACAAAAAGCCCCTGAATCCCCAATCTCTCCACCACCGCAGCATCCCTATTCTCTAACGAAAAGCTCACATCACACTTGGCCTCCATCGTCTCCTGAATCATGCTCAAAATTTGCTGCAAGACTTGCTGCACAAACTTCTTCTCACCACAAAAAATACGCCTATTCCATTCCAACCAAATCTGCCATAGCAAAAAGATAGGCCCCACAAACCACACTTCTTGTAAGAAAGAAGTCATAGAGGGAGGCCTACCCACACTGTTCCAAAAATCAATCAAGGAGGAAGCATGAACACAGGGGCTTTGCCAAATACCCCACCAAAAATTCCAAATATGGATAGAAAAAGGACAACGGAAAAACAAGTGAGAGGACTCCTCCTCGGCAGCCCCACACAAAACACAGATAGAAGGGCCATGGAAACCCCTCTTCCGGATATTGTCCCAAGTCAAACACTTATTTTAGGCCAACATCCAGACAAAGCAGTTACACTTTGGCCAGGAGAACTTGTTCCAAACCTTCTTCCACCACTGAACTTCCTCCCCATTCATCCTATGGGACAATAGCACCTTATATCCAAAGGCCACAGTATAGACACCCAAAGGATTAGGAGACCAAGCAAGCACATCTTCCTTCCGGAGAGAACTACATCAACGACTAGAAAGAACACTTTGCAGCACAACACAATCCTCTTGCAGACCAACATCTGGCCAAACATCAGGAGACTTCCATCTAGCCACCTCAAGTTGCCCGCAAAAAGAGGAGGATTTAAAGTCACTCACCCATGACCAACCAGCCTCAACAAACCTCTGGCAAAGATTCAATAAATTAGGGTACTGAGAGATGAGAGGAGAGTCATCCCAAGAATCAGACCAGAACTAAACCTCGGTCCCCTGCTTACAAATCCAAAATAAACCATCCTTAATAAGAGCAGCCCCCTTTTTGAGAGTCCCCCAGATCACCGAACCCTTCTCGACAAGGGGATAACGAGGAATATCATTCAAGGGAATTCCCAAAAAGTACTTTTGAGATAGAACTCTGGCCCAAATCTTATCCTGCTCAGTGCACCACTGCCAATACAGCTTCACAACTAGCGCCACCCCAATCAAAGTTGACTGTCATAATTCAAGACCCCCATACTACTTCAGGCTACAAACAACTTCCCATCTAACCAAACTCCATTTAGAAGACATCAAACAACCAGCCCATAAAAATTGTCTAGCCATGGAGTCCAACTCCTTAACAAAGCTCACAGGTGCAACCTGAAGCATGCATCTATAAATGGGCAAAGCCTGCACCATGGACTTGATTAACTGAACACAGCCAACAAAAGATAACCATCGGTGAGTCCAATGATTAACTTTAACCCAAAATTTATCCAAGATATTCTTCCAGGACTCCCTGGACAATCACCCATCCGAGATGGGGATACCAAGATAAGTCAAAGGAAGATTCCCAATCTGAAATCTCAAGGTCCAAGCAATCCGCTGTTGAATGGGGTCTGGAGTATTAAAAAAGATGGAAGATTTATCTTCATTAATTAATTGTCTCGAGGCAATCAGGTAAACGTCCAATGCCCTACGAATATTAGCAGCTTCTCCCATTGTAGCCTTTCCCATCATAGCAGTATCATCCACAAACTGCAAGTGCGACTGTGGAGGCAAGTCACCACCCCACCGCCAACCTTGGATTAGACCACCCTCCACATTTCTACTAATCAATCTCCCCAAACCTTCAGCAAAGAGAAGAAACAAATACGGAGAGAGGGGATCCCCTTGACAAAGCCCCCTAGATGCACCAAATAACTCAGAGTGCTCTCCATTAATAATCACAGAGAAAGAAACAGAAGTAATGCAACTCATAACCTAGTGAATCCAATCTTCCTCGAAACCAAAAACATTGAGAATATTTTGAAGAAAATACCATCTGACCCTATCATAAGCCTTAGCCATATCCAACTTAATGATCATCCCCTTTTCTTTGGAGCTAGCCATAGAATGAATGGTCTCGGTTGCAATAACAATTCCATCCAGAATCTACCTTCCCACCACAAAGCCACTCTGCTCCTCAGAAATCAACTCCTTAAGCCCCTTTTTTAACCTATCAGCAATTAACTTAGAGATAAATTTATAAATGACATTGCAAAGAGAAATGGGACAGAATTGACTTAACCTATCAGCCCCATCACACTTGGGAATGAGGGCTAGAAAGGTAGAATTTAACACTCTGAGCATCTACTTGTTCTGTTGAGATTCCTGAACAATAGCCAAAAGGTCCAGCTTGATGATATCCTAGAATTCTTAGAAAAACTCGACCAGGAATCCATCAGGACCAGGAGCTTTCCCTTTCTTCATCTGGAAAACAGTCCCCTCTAGCTCCTCCAGTGTGATATTACTCATAAGAAGCTCATTCAATTCTCTAGACAGCAGAGGGGGAATACAGGAAAGAACCTAGGCTTCTTCCCAAGACCCCCCTTGCGAATCCTCCCGAAAAAGAGAGGAAAAATAGTGCACCATCTCACCTGAGATTTCAAGAAAGGAGGAGAGCTGCTCACCCCTATCATTCACCAAAGCCGAAATAGAATTGCCTTGCCTCTTGGCCTTCACTGAATTGAAGAAAAAAGTAGTGTTTTTATCCCCCTCCTGAAGCCACTCTATTCGAGCCTTTTGTTTCCAATACATTTCCTCTCGCAACTCGCACTCCTCTAGAGATTTCAAAGCCTGAGCCTCTTTCTAAAGCAAATCCTTGGTCATCCCACCCTCCCTTATTAGTCTCGTGATACCATCTAATTCAGTTTGCGCAACCGCCTTAGCATGAAAGATGTTCCCAAAGCAATAAAGATTCCACCGCTTGAGCTGATATTTCACATATTGAAGAATTTTAGCAAAGGTGTACATTATCGTACCGAAGGCAGGTGTACCACTTCTCCACCAGTCAGCCACATAATCATACAAAGATTGGTCTTGCAGCCACATGAGCTGAAATCTAAAAGAAGGAGAACGATGCACACAACGTGACCCAATAGCTAGCTTGATAGGCCAATGGTCAGATCCTCTCCAATCCAAAATTTCAAAACAAGAAGACCACTGACCACCAATCCAATAGCAGGAAACCAAGAAGCGATCCAGTCTCTCTGCAATACAATTATCCCCTGTCCTCCGATTGTTCCAAGTAAACTTACCATTACTGGGCTTCATATCCACTAAATTCAAAGCATCAATGTTATCACACAGGAGCAACGCCGAGGGCTCCAACCTCGCAGTACCACCACTCTTTTCAGCCAACTCAGTGATAGCATTAAAATCTCCAACAAGAATCCAAGGATGGAAAGGAGCCAAACTGCAGACAAACCAAATATGAGACCACAAAGACTGCTTACCTCAGAGATCAATAGAAGCATAGCTATTAGAAAGGAGAAAAATCTCCCCCGTCTCAAAGCTAGAAGCAATCATAGACAGCAAATTTAGAGGACAACCACCAAAGAGGATAGAGCTTCCTCGGGTTTCATAAACAAGCTATACCCCCAGAAGACCCATGAGCACCAATGGACTGACACTCCCCATTCCTCCACAACTTAGGAGCCAAACTAAACATACTATCCACTGAAAGCTTGGCCTCCTACAGAAAAAGAATATCAAGACCATGTTTCCTAACCAAATCATGAACCACTTTTTGTCGAGGGCCGTTGTTCAAGCCCCTTACATTCCACGATAGAACAATCATTTTGAGGGGTTCAAAAAATGAGAATCCATAGTCTTTACCGATCCTGACTCCACCAAAATCTCTCCTATCAACTTAATCTTTTCTAGATCCTTCTTTCTACCAAGTTTGGCATATTTCTCTGCCCCACCCTTCTTAAGATCTCTTTGTAGAAGGCCCAACTAAGGAGAAGGCTTATTTCCTTTAGCCGTAATTGGATTTACCTTTCGTCCAGGAGAGGAAGAATCCCCACCACCTTTTGGTGCCTCGGCTAAAAGAACTGGCACCTCCAAGACCACTAACTGTAGATCTATATCCATGTGCAAATTATCTCCACCCGAAGGAACCAATGAAACACCAGAGATATTGTCCACCGGAGCTGAACCCTCAACCTCTTGAACCAAGCTCAACAACTCCAGGTTCACTTCCTGTTGGCTGAGATCATCCAATACATCAAACCT
>VDFB02390029.1:0-14202 GCA_007258455.2 Sequoia sempervirens
CCCTTCCTCTATTTCATGTTAAGTCATAGGCCTTAACACCAACCCATGAACACTGAGACCATGTCGGGTGTCAGGGTTTGGGTTTTCATCATACCCCTTCCTTAACATTTTCAGTAAGGCATAAGCCTTAACACCGAGCTACAAATTCTATGACCATTTCGGGTGTCAGGGTTTGGGTCTCCCTCATACCTCTTTCATCACTTTATTAACATTTAATTAATACGTAAGCCTTAACGTTGATGCCCAATTCCCAATGCCTTTTCAAACTTAACACATGCGAACTTCCTTTTCCTTTATGCAATCGGTACGAGGTATGGACGAAGTTTGATGTCTGAAAACTTTTCGGACTTAGCACACTCTTCCTTCCTTTCTCTAAGGGATTCGATATGAGGTATGAACGAAGCCCGATGTCTAAAAACTTTCAAACTTTGAACAAAATTTATTCATTTCTTTCAAGGCACTTGGTAAGAGGTATGACCAAAGCTCGTAGTCTGAAGCCTTTTGAACTTAACTCAGATTTCCTTTATTTCTTTCAGGCATTAAGTATAAGACTGAAGCTTGAAGTTTTATCTCTTGCAGCAGAGAGTAGGCCTCAAGCCCGAAGTTTGAAGCTCGATCGAAATTAGCTAAAAAATGACTAACTCTTTTCACTTTAGCAAGTGGTACAAGGTAAGCCTGGGGCTTGATACCCAAACTTTTGCAACTCTTTTAAGGCTTGCTATAATGAAACCCTAAGGCCCATGAATCCTTCTCCCTAACATCCTTATGAAGCCCTTTTGATCTCAAACAAAAAATTCTCATTTGATAACACTCAGATCTCCTTCTAACCTTAATGAGGTACCCCTTTGACCGTAATGACAATCATATTGCCAACATGCTATTATTTTAATTAAAGCTAGGTGGCTCAATGTAGGATCATGGGGATCATGGGGTCTCTATCAAATTAACTTTCTACTAACATCTCCCAACTATATGTAAGGGTATGATGCTAAATTTAAGTGCAAACCATAATTCCATGATATGTCACAACACAATAACAACATAGACTCTAAACTCTTCATCTTTCCTTATTTACTTGGTATCTTAATTTCTCTAAGTTAAGTCGTACTATAGGGATTGAATCTGCACCTGCTATTTTTACTAAACCTCTAAGGCACCTTTAGTGACTTTAGTCATAATAATTGATATGAGGAACTGCAAGTGAATACTATAGGAGGCATTCACAATCAACATGATAAATTGTAGTATCTATCAATGTAGATTTAGTCATTTAATTTAATAGAAGCATTCACATAAGAATTTAACTAATCTAATCTTAGAATCAAATGAATAAGATTACAGTGGCACTCAAACATAGTTGGATCTTGTATCATCTAAATGATACACTCTAAATCTACACAACAAAGTATCATAAGTTTAGAATAAAAGGGGTTGTAACTATGATATAAAGGGAGGGGCCTTACATCCTTCCCCCCTTGTAGAGACTTCCTCTTAGAAGTCTTTCAGGGTTGGAAAATTATCATCATTATAGCAACACACAAGAATATGATTGACCATACCAATTATTCTAATTTCTCTATGAAAGGAATCAAAACAGTAAACTAAGAGCATACATTAGAGACATACCTTTCATGAATTTAACATCCAACTATTAAGAAACATTTATGCCACATATTCTTTATATATAAAAACCAATAAAAGATTAACAACTATCCTTGCAGCCATAAATTATTGCCTATGCAACCCACTTTAATTAAATTACAATAATATATCAACAAATAAGCATCTTATGATACACCTCAAAATCCCTTTTACTATAAACAATACTCATGAAGTTAGAAAATGTCTTTTCTCAAATGTCCAATCGTGTCTCAAGAATTATTAGCTTCACACTTCTATCCAAATATTTTCTTAAGAGAACAATTTACCTTATAATCATGGCACTCATGCCATGTCTCAATCATGGCACTCATACCATGTCTCAATCATGATACGCATACCATGTCTCAAGTAATATTAACTTTGCATCATTTGTTACTATCTTTCTCACATAGTTCACAAGTATTCCACATCACATTTGTTTTCAATTTCACAAGTACACACAACCATAACTAGGATTCTATTCCCAATTTGGGTGAGCATGTCCTCATACAACCACATCATTTACAACACAAGGCTCACATAATGGGGTTTACAAGGATGGGTATTCTTGGACACCATAGTCATTAGGAAATATGGTCTCGAGGCCCTTCTCTAAGGACCCCTCCATACATTTCCTAATACCTTCCCCTTGTTTGTGTAAGGGGTTAGCCTCCAAAAGGAAGGTACAACAAGAAAAATCATAGAACTAGGGGAGAAATGGATTTATGATCATCCCATATCGGTCTCATTTGCAACCCCTTTCAAATAATTCCCCAACGCATCTACTCCCCTATACAACCTACCAGGGAACTCCCAAGATATGGAAATTTATAGATGTCACATTACACCACACTTTCCAACAGCTAGCAAACAATAAAAAAGCCTCAAACCGAGTAACATAAGATCATAAACCAATGTCTCAACAAAATGTAAAATTATAAAATCAAGAGAGAAACCAAATAAAGATCAATTGTAACTGCATTGTAGCATTCCAATCTTAATTCAAAAATGAAATTAAATAAGTCCTTGAGGAAAATTGGACCATGACAACCTCCAAATGGATAAATAGCCCCAATAAAAGAAATGCAAACTTTCAGATTGCTAGAGCAAAATAAAATAAAATAAAACATCAATTAAGAAATAAAATAATTCATATTTCAATGATAAAATTTGCACATTATGAGCACTGCATGACTTTGATAAGCCACCTAAGGGGAGGAGGTGAATGGTGGTTCTATAACCACATAAGTATAATAACATGCGATAACTGGTGGTCCTTGACCACATAAATTTGATAGCATACAATATCATGGTGGACTCTTCCACATAGTATCAGTCCCTTTATTGCTTTCAGTATCCAAATTTATGAAATCATAAAATGAATCAACATCCCCATCATATGGTCCATGCAATTTCATCATTTACCACATGGATTATAAACATCCAAGGAATAGAATTTTCACTATGAACCAACAAATTATGGCTCTCATATTGGAAAGACATAGTCCAGCGTTCTGGAAAGAACCACAAATGTCTGACATGGATCTTTTAGGATAGGAACAACATCCTAAAGCTATGTTTCCAATAGGGGACATATATAAGGTAACAGGCAGTTCATTCACCTTTAGCAAATGAATGGTTAAATTTAATTTTGGTGAAAAGTTTTAGTTAGTGGGATTCCATGTGAAACCATATTTATCCCCTTGGCACCACGGGGTTTTGGCGGAATGTTTCACAGAATCAAAAAAAAAAAAAATTCGCACTAAAACTTTGGTGGCTTATTTGTGAGGTTTTTTTTATAGGGAACGGTCAAAACCCTTTCTATTAAATGTCTGTATGATCTTGGTTTGGCAAACAAACTAACTTTTCAGGTACAGAAACTTTCAACTAACTAAGTGTACAACTTGGTTAGATGGTGCTTTTTAAAAAAGAAAAATACCTTTTGGCAGACTCAGAATTGAGCCGATCTGGAGCTATGTTATTTTTTTAATGTTTTGATTGATTTTAATATATTTTATTTTAAAAACTCAAATACAAAAGTAGGATTTATTAAAGTTAAAAGAGGTTGATATTTTTTAAAATAATAAAACATATTATTTTTTTTTAAATATATGATTTTACTAGGAAAAGGTCCTCTTTAAAGGTATAATTGTTTTTTTGTAATGATTAAAAAAGTAGATTCAGCCGTTGACATAAGTGAAAGGTGATATTCCCGTGAAGTTTAAGACACCAAAATCTTAATATGAGAAAATATACATAAAATTTCATTTTTTTTTTCCATACACCTAGATATTGAGTTACCTATTTAGGAAAAGAAATAAGAATTAGTTTTTTTCAACTTGTTGAACTTGACGTCCCGTGAACGTCACTTTTTTTTGAAATTTTTAGTATTCTAGAATCTATTCTTAGTTTGATAAAAAATAATGAAAACAATTTTAAAAAAATTTGAAAAATTATAGGAATAAACTTTATCAAAAGTTCTACATTTCATTAGTTTACATCATTTTGAAATTCAAAACATAAAGACCACTTTAATGTGGTCGAAGTTCATAATCTTTTTTACTATTGGACGATTCCTTTATAAACTATGACATAGATTTGTGCTTTTACCTGTCTCTCAACCCCTTGTTTACACTAGTTGGCATCTCACTCCTAAAGGGGGAACCATACACTAGGGGTACACATTTGACATATATACAAGACTTACACAAAGACATATATCATATTCCATTTAGATGGTACACATCCACACATTTCATGTTTTCATCATTTCACAATTAGTTAGCTACACAATGAGCCATCACAAATGGTACACATAGGGGATCGTACTTGACGTCCACTCACCCTTATCCCAAGTCAAATACCTTGTATCTCATACTTGGGGCACAACACATTTATTGGTTTCCACATGTCAAATCACATAACTATCAAGATTTTTTTTATCACCCCATTCCATATGTTTCAAACATGCACAACATACACTTACTCTTACAACTTTGTCTATCCACAACAATTGCAACAATACACAACATAAGCACCATTACAGGATATTCACATCCACCGTGGATACAAAATAACTTTATTTCCATTTTTTTTTCATCTTTTAAACCCACAAAATCATTTCCTTACACATAATTAAACTACAAAAGATTTTACTCTACCAAGTGGTATACACAATAATGATAAAGTGCCTTCTCAACAAGATTTTCCAATACTCAACACATGATAAGGAAAACATAGTCCAGTTGGTTAGCACCACAAGCACACCATTCTTTTTACTCAAAATTCACTTAATCATGCACTTAACATTTGTATCTCCAATGAGTTAACATTTATATGGCTTTCTATAAATAATAATGCAATTTGGGACCTTAAGTCTCGCCAAAGTAATTTTGTTATAATGCACATGCCATTCTATATTCCAGACATGCCATGCAATGAAAGAACAAACTTAAATTCAGAATTTAACCATGCAAGGTTTACTACTGCATTCGTTCCTTCACCACCAACATTATTTATTTACTATGCATATTATATTCACTATTATGTTTTTATCTCAATATTAATTGATTCCATGTACAAGATCACACATACATCCTATGGTAGGAATGCAATTTTGGGAATAAGGCTTCTTTACCCCAAATATTTGTCCTAATCAAACATCTTCCTTTTATATCTATAAGATAACTTTACACAAAACATTCATTCAATTGGTCTCAACCTAACATGCTCTTTTAGGAAATACTTCATTTATCCACACATAAGAAAGGAATTTCCTTTTTAAATCACTTTCAGACACATAGAGAAAGGTCTCATAACCCAAACATAATTAAATTAATACTTTTTCTATATGATTTTAGGGAATATAATATATGATTCCCTTAAGAAGCATTATTACTATTTCACTACTCTTTTACCACATATAGTATATAAACATAGTATCATTTATTTCACAATCAATTGCATCATTCACATCGGGGTACTTAATACTCAATCAAATCTAGCAACAATTATCAAAGAATAAGTGAAATGAAAGACATCATAAGGTCATTTCAACCATCAATCACAACAAGGAGATGAACACACAAATGAAATTCACACAAGCAACACCACATGAGTAACAACACTAACCAGAGATCCTAGTGCTGCAATTGTGATCTGATACCAAATGTAATGCCCAAAAATTTCTACCAAAAATTAGTTAACAAAACACAAATTTCAAATTTCGATCATAAAAATTTGCATAATTTGCAAAAGGTTGCTTCCTATACATGCACATCATGAAAGCATAACAAAATATGATCAATATAATTATAATAACTTGGTCAGATCAAACTATTGTTGTGACTATCATGGTTGGGTTCAAGTGGATACATGGAATCCACACCACCAAAATAGACATAATTAGTTCTACTAACTAATTAATAATCAAAACATAATTCCAAGTCATATGTCATGCAATAAAATATATATCAATAGTAATCTCAAGGTAAAAATAAGAGAACAAGACCTAGGGTCTAGACCTAGTCCTCGGGGGCTCATCTCTAACCACCTTTCCTATGTATTGCACAGAGGCTCCGTAGTTTGACAACTTGATTTCACCCAACTCATATTTAATTGACCAACAATCACACATTTCACCCAGGTTTAAATCACTACAACTCACAACAGTAGTAAATAAAAAGAATGATCAATAACGGTTAATCTATAAGGGCTCCTTTTACTATAAGGAGTAATGGTTAACAATCCCAATTCTGATAGCCTCAGGGCCATGACAAATAGATAACCAAATGATGAGGGATGAAAGGTAACCATATAGGTATCTTGAATAGATGATTATAATTGAGTAGTGGTTTTAATCCAAACCTTACAAAAGGGTTACCATATAACATTATTAGTAAGGGGTGTGAGAAAATAAGGCCAATTCACATTGTTACCTATTTTTAGCTACAGCTCAAAACAGGTGGAGCTGAATTGCATTCATCACAGAAAGGTGCAAAATTTCTGCTAAAACTATTCATTGAATTCCAAAATTTGATTATGCAAATGTTTGTAATAGAAGAACTCATAAATTTGCATAAAAGAATGTTGTTTTTATTCATATTGGAAAAACTGAAGTCCCACACAAGCCGTGGGAGTAGCTGAATTTGATTTACGTAATCAAATGATAAATGCAAGAAAAAATTGTAAACTATACATTTGTAGACAATATAAACATAGAAAGGAGGGTGGTTCATCATTGCCTGTAATGATGAAACCAACAATGCTTGATATCTTTGACTGGTGTTGTTGAAGCTTTCTAGGTTCTCCGACTCCAGTTGCCTTAAGTTGTTCTACAGGATGAACGAAAATGATGTTAGAGATTAACTCTAAGCAATGATGAATCAAGATCGATCCTATGCCTACATTGCCAATAGGAATATAATCTACATCATTTCAAGCATGCATCAGATGATCAAGTTAAAAGAGCACAAAGATTCATTGGAAGCTTTTAGCTTCAGTTATTTTTGCTAACTTGTTTGTTTAAATGTGCAGGAATAGGTATAATCAGATCATTCCAATTAACATGTATTGTTATGAGTCTTGAAAAATGTGGCTCCCACAAGGGTTGAGCCCATCTCATAACAATAACAGATTCGATCATAAAAGAATTAAGTGACCATAGCGAGATTGCTACTACAAAGCTGATAAAAGTGGAAAAAGAAATCACATATTCAAGAAACCATGCTTGCATGCATGTCTTATGCTGTTAAAGGCTTTACATCATGCTTTTATTGATTGTATCATCATTATTTCTGCTGTTCATATCAAAAATTCCATACATTGCTGCTATAATTCATTCATAGATTACCATAGAAAGCAACATATCTGAATAATAAAAGCAGAATCCAGAAGTCATGTTCATTACAAAGACTATTATCATCATAAGTGTAGGGCAGCCATCATGTATAACAATCAAAAAGTTAGGACAGCAAGGAAGACTCACTATACTCCAATGTCAAAAGAGCAGTTATATGCATTAAGGAGAGTCAAAAGGCATGGATATGAATGAATGAGACAACAATTCAAATAGTTCAGGAAAATGCATTGATGACATCGATTGTGTCTTGAAAGTAATTGAAGATACATATTGAATTTGGTATAAGCTCACCAAGCATAATGGATTGCTGTAATTAAAGAAGCAATGATTAAGAAATGGAAGGGACAAATTTAAATGAATAGAAAGCAATTCTATGACTAAATGCAGCCCTTCAATGAAGGTATATGATTGTAACAGCATTTAAGGCTTTTCTAGATATTATGTCAAACACTTGCCAAGCAACTAAAGAACATTGACATGCAAGGTAGTAGCCTACTTGAGCGATGGTTATCGCTATATAGTGACAGCAGAAAGGAGTCTTAGGTGACTACACAGTACCTCGAGTGTAATGGAAGTAGTGAAGATTACAAGTTACAAGGTGTCTCTATACAAAGAACAAAATAGGCATGAGAAAATACCCATAAATTATGCAAATTCGTGCCAAGAATATCAAAATATTACCCACCATGGTGGTTGTTACAACATTCATATAATGATTCTTGCTCAGAAATGTTTTTATGGTGGAAAAAATGTAGATTTCTTCTTACCCATGTAAGGGTTTTACTCCAAAAATGCAGAATACAGTGAAATATGAATACCCAGAAGGCGAATCACTATTTACAGTGGCAACCAGAGTCATAAATATGCATGATTTTGTATCAGTCTCAGCTACAAGAGTTTCAATCTCATACAAGTATCAAGAGCACTCAAAAAATCAATGGCAGAAAAGAGGTATATTATTTTAAAGCTTACCATGATATTCTATGTCAGAAGATACAAGTGAAGCCGTGAGTTCCTCCTGTAGATTGAGTCTCAAAAGGCTTAAAGCCCTATCATTCATGGAGAGCTTGCTGGAAACTCAATAGCAACAGAAAAATGAAAAGAAGATGCGTCAGAGATGTCTCATGGTAGCGGTATGTAAGCCTTAGAAAATGCGATGTAATGGAGTCAAGGTACCTCCAGATTGTAAACTGAAGAACTTACCCTATGAAGATCAATAAGATTCGGCCCAGAAACAACAAAATATGGTGAAATTTCGAGCTCTAGCATCAAGGAAATTCTCATAAACCCTACCCAGCAATGGCGGCCAGCTTCTTCATGAAGCTTCTCCAAGTCAAGTGCGGATGAAATGATCTTTTAGGGTTTGATATTATTTTCTTGACCAAAGTGGAATGACTTTGATTTTTTCCCATGATTTTAACAAAAATCATTATGTCTTATTTTTGCCCGTGGCTGCTTTGACTCTTAAGTCAATATTGCTTTTATCATTATGGTTGACTATTATCAAAAAATTTCCAATACACATGATGGTCGACTAATATTTTTGGAAATAGTGAACACATATTAGAAATATGCTAAGTATAATGTAAGAAGGCCCGTGAGATGAGAATTAAGACTTCTGATTTGACATTATGCCTCAATATTATTCTTTCTTTTATTTTTGCATTCTCAATGTAGGTTAATTGATTAAATGATACATTATAAATCATTTAATTAATTAACTATCTTTACATGCAAATAAAAGACATCATGTGATGATGAGTTAATTAGAGATCCATGCAGTACTTGAGTAGAGCTAACTAGAGGATGAGTTAGTCATACGAATCATGGAGATTTTTAGCACTCTACTTCAGTTTCATATCAGACTTAACTGAAGATTTATCATGCAAGAATGGACTTTAAGTTATCAAGGGCGAATTGTTTAAAGCAAGGAGGATTTTTGCATGTTTTGGCTCACATTCAGAGATTTCCAGCTTAGTTTGAGTTATAGATCAGTTGCATGCTTTATGACTGTAAGTTCAAGACTGAGTTCACTCATTTTTGCATGAGTTTGAACCTTAATTTTAGGGTTTTTTGCTTCTGCTCAGATTTCACCTTGGGATTATCACTTTCTCACTGAAATTGACTTTCAATTGCATTTTCATGCACTTTGAAGTGCATTCTCATTGTATATATTGAAAAAGTTTATCTTTTTCATTGGAGTTCTTTTGCTTACACATAGAGCAAGGAGGCATTGTAACTCAGCTTTTTATTCAAGCATTGTAATAGAGTTTATATTCAGTATAGTGTTTCCTTCTCAATACTTTCTTGAGTTTTATTGTCATATGAATGATTTGATTTAAACACTGATTTTATCTTGAATCCTTTGTTTAGTCTCATTGATGCTTTAAAAAACAAGAAGATTTCATGTTATAATTCAAGTTGCATGTTGTGTTTAACAAAGATTTCAGTCATTTGTATTTGTGAAAATCTAGTTTTCCTCTTACAAACATTGAAACTTCAAACCTACATGTGAAATATTGATGAATTTCATGATCTTAATTGAATTGTGAGATAAATTTAGGACTTAATTGCAGCTGATTATAGATTTAGGATATCGAATAGAATCACATAATTTTGGTGATCACCTCCTGTAGCTTTAGGATTTCAATTCAAGCAAGCTTTCTATCTCTTTTCCAGCCAAGTTAGTTAGTTTTAGGAGGTTTTCATCAAGGAAACAACCCTCTCTGGAGATTGATCCTCAAGATTAGGCAACCCACAGGCCTGAGGATCATTCCATGTTTCAACAAATTGCTAAATTTAACTATTCAAGCGTTCGGGTGTAATATGTTTGACAACACATATTGAATCTTTCTAGGCAGTTCAACCATCATACACTTGGTTAACTAACACAAGGGGTATAACCCTTAGGTTCAAGATGACTCTACCTATGCCACTCTCATAACTTGGAATGACACTAGCATATGCTAAACTCATCTCTCTACTCCAATTCATTCTATTCCTTTATTATTTTGTTTATAAACTGAGTGGGTACACAACTCTTTCTAGGGTCCTTTTCCCTAGACAATTCCATAGTTGAGTATCACCCACTTAGGTGAAGTCATGGATCAGAAAAATCATTAAGGATATCTCAACAACATAAAGGTATAGAATCGGTCCCTGATAATTTGGAAAAACTCAGTCATGCATGTAATACAAGTTGAATTTGTGTATTAACATAAGAATGTGTTATAGGGATTATGGAAATAATATCTTATATTTCCCTTATCAGACTTCTATTGATCAATAAGTGGTTGAAAGATATTTAGGGGCATCTTGCAATATTTTCCCTTGCTAAAATCTGAATATACTGAGTATTAAGGTTAGGAAAATTTAATACTAGATTTATAATTTCATACTACTTACTTTCTAAGGATCTTGTTCGTCCTAAGAATCCTTTCAAGATATGCACAAATTTTATAAAAATATTTTATTCATAAACAATGCCCATCATGCATACATGACATAAGCCTTAATGCCGACCCATGAACTCCAAGACCATTTCAAGCATCGGAGTTCTGGTCTCCCTCGTACCTCTTTAATCGCTTTCTTAATATTCAATTAAGGCGTAAGCCTTAACGTCGATGCCTGATTCTCAATGCCTTTTCAGACTTAACACATGCAAACTTCCTTTTCCTTTGTGCAATCGGTACGAGGTATGGTTGAAGTTTGATGTTCAAAACCTTTTCAGACTTAGCACACTCTTCCTTCCTTTCTCTGAGGGATTTGGTATGAGGTATGACCGAAGCCTGATGTCCAAATTTTTTTGAACTTTGCACAAAATTTCTTCATTTCTTTCCAGGCACTCAGTAAGAGGTATGATCGAAGCCCAAAGTCTGAAGCCTTTAAACTTAACTCAACTTTCCTTTATTTCTTTATGGCATTTAGTATAAGGTATGACCAAATCCCGAAGTTTGAAGCCCAATCAAACTTAGCTGAAAAATGACTAACTCTTTTCTCTTTAGCAAGCGATACAAGGTAAACTTGAGGCCCGATACCCAAACTTTTGCAACTCTTCCAAAGCTTACTATAATGGCACCCTAAGGCCCATACTCCCTAACATCCTTATGAAGCCCTTTTGAACTCAAACAACTCCTCATCTGATATCACTCAGATCTCCTTCTAACCTTAATGAGGTGCCCCTTTGACCTCAATGACAATCAAATTGCCAACATTCTATTATTCTAATTAAAGCTCGATGGGTCAATGCAAGATCATGGGGGTCCAAACTAGGCCCCTAAATGGCAATGAAAATTCAGAAAAATAGAGTTAGGCAACTTGACATAAAAATTTGAATAGGTTATTAACATAATTTGAAAAATATATAAGAACATAAATTGTAGCAAATTGAATGTATTTTTTAAACTACTAGTCATTTTTTGGAAAGAAATAAATCTATTCGGTGAAAATTTAAAATTTCAATGCAGTAGTACTAAATTTTTCAAGAAAGAAAAGGTGTATGTCTGACCAACCTAAGTACAAGGAAAAACAATTATTTTTTTGAAACTTTCAATAGAAGTAGAGGACACATGCCTAGATGTGCCACATTTTTTTTTGTAATTTTTTTCCAAGTAAATAATTAGTTATGAATTTTTTATTAGAACTTTTTAAAAATATTAAAACTTGTTTGTCTGACCACCATAACTTGGTCAAAAATTTATAAAATTTTTTTATCCTATAATATGGGAAGCATAAAATGTGGTGCATCTTTCAGATTTGAAAAATGTGAAATCGTTTGAAAATTATAGATTTTTTTCAATCAGCTTATCAATCAGGACTTTAGTTATTCATGTAGAAAATCAATAATAATTATCTATTAAATTCAAAATAGGGCATATCTTATATTGTTGGAAAGTTGAAAATTTTCCCAATAAACCCTTTTTGTTTCATCAAATTTGGATAAAAAAAAGTCGTCAGCCACAAGGGAAAACTTTGAAAAACGAAGGAAAATTTCTAAACATATTTTTGCAGTTGACTTTCTAGTATGACACTCCCAAGCCGAATCCCAAGGAAATTTTGAGAGAAATCCCAAGGCTGCAGATTTTTTCAAATGAAATGGATATCTGTTTGAAATGGATATCCATTTCAAAGCGAATATCTATTTAAAATGGATATCCATCGTGAAAAAAAATAGATATCCATTTCAAATGGATATCTGTTTTGAAAAAAAAAAAAGATATTTGTTTCAAACGGATATCCATTTTGAAGACCTAAAAACCCTCTTTAGTAAAATGGGAATAAATTTTGTGTTTCTTAACAATTTTTTTTTTTATAGGCATTGGAAATGTGATTGAGAGCTTTACATAATGGACTAGGTAGTGTTTCTATATTATACACAAAAACTAATTATAAGCATTTGAACTTCATATTTCATTTCTGAAACATCAAATGCTCACTATTTGCATACAAAGTCTCTTTTTGATGATATTTTGTAACACTCATCTCAAAAGACTTGAAACATTATAAAAAGTAATCAATAATGAAATATTTATATTTTTTGTAGTAAGGAGATGAACAAATCTTCATAAATCGTCATATATGTTTGTCCCTTTCTCTACCTCTCTATATTTCACTATTTCTCCCCTTAAGCTTTGGACCTATCCCTCCACTTGTCTCTCCCTCCCTCCCTCCCTCCCTCCCTCTTTTTTTACCTCTTTAGACCTATCCCTATCAATCCATTGAACTCTAGACTTAACTATCTACTTCTCCATCCCTCCCTCCTTCCTTCTCTCTTTGCCCCTCTTTAGAGACCTCTCTCTCTCTCTCCTTGAGATCTAGACCTATCTCTATACCTCTCTCTCCATCCATCCTTCCCTTTCTCTTTCTCCCTCTTTAGATATCTCACTTTCTCTCTACCTCTTTTTCCCCTATCCATCCCTCTCTACTTAACTCAATCTCAACTCTCTCCATATCCCTCTAGCTATCTCTTTATATCTCTCCCTCTCATCTCTCACTCTTTCTATACCTACCTCTCCCCTCTCCCCCCCGCTCTCTCTCTCTCTCTCTCTCTCTCAAGCTCTAGACCTCTCTCTACCTCTCCCTCTATTTCCTCTCTCTTTGTCCCTCTTTATACCTCTTTGCATTTTAGTAAACCCAATAAATCCTATACAACCTAGTCTTGTTCTATGGTTTCTTATTCATATTAGGGTTTCTTAGATCTATACTTTTATGATACTTATATCTCAATTTTATATTTGAAACTCTTTGCATGCCCAATTCTTCATTAATTTTATATTGTTACATCTTTCTCTATTATATTGATTGTGAAATCAATTTTACTTACCCTACCCATCCTTGGAAACCACATTAGGGTTTCATTTTCATATTTGATACATCATTGATATTTCCACTTTTCAATATATAAGTGTACCTTTTGGATTTATTTTTCCTCTCTCCCTCTCTACCTCTCCCTCTTTATGTATTTATCTATTCTCCCTCCCCACACTCTCCCTCTCCCTCTCCCTCTACCTATCTATCTCCCTTTCTCTTCCCCTCTATCTTTCCCATCATATGTATCTCTAGATATCTCTTCCTCTTTGTATCCCTCTCTCCTTCTCTCTCCCTCTCTCCCTATCACTCCTACACAGAGTATAGAGGGAACTTGAGAGGAAGATAGAGGGAAGTAGAGAGGGAAGGTAAGAGAGGTAGAGAGGAGAGGGAGA
>VDFB02390030.1:0-19137 GCA_007258455.2 Sequoia sempervirens
TTCTAGCTTTTTGATACCTTTCTTCGGGCCTGAAACTATGGCTTCCTAGAAGGTGACTGAAGACCATGCTTCATTCAGGAATGTGGATAGTGTAAATTTTAATGACCAGATTATGTTGGAATATTCCCCTTAACTTTTTCCCAACATTAACATTCAAATCAGCAACCAAACACTGATTAGCGTTAGCTCCAAAAATGCAAATCAGCAAAGAAGATAACTCTAACCAAGAATGTTCACCAAGATCCCAATGTGGGCGAGGTGATAGCATATGGTCAGAGGATCGTTAGGCATAAACAGAGCTGAAAGTACAATTCATCTGCTGATGCAGGCATCCACAAGCAGTGGGAATACTCCACTTATTCAGTGGGTGAGTTTACAACAATTATTAGGTGGCAAGCTAGCCTTTAAATCCACTCTTCCACTTATTAACGTGGGGGGAATACTGTCCACACAACCACTTATTTTGTGGGGGGAATTTACAATCAAGAAAGATGTTTATTCTAAAACTCAACCACTCAATTGTGGCAGTGTAATCAAGTATAAATTGCAGCAATAAAATGAAATAGCTGTTAGTACTACTAACTAGCTTTACAATGAATATAAAAAGCTGCAAATAGCTGCAAATAAGAGAGATAAGCTTCTAGAATGTTCTTTATCCACACTGGCGGTAAACCATCCAGGGGTTACATATATGAGAGATTAATCATAAGATTTTGCAGCTAATTAAATGACTGGAACAGTACTACTGTTTACAGTCTTACAATGATAAACAACTGCAATTTTCAAGTGTTATTACAATCTTTACAAAGCACAATGAAATAGAAGATTTTTCCACTTGATATCCTCTCAATTAATGAAGCTTAAAACCAAAATCAGAATACTGAATCAGCAATCTGGAAATGATTATCAGCAAACTGAAAACACATAAAAATAATCACAACTCCTTCACAATACCTCCAGAAGATGAAATATAGCTTGCAAAAGCTCTTGAGAAGGTTGGCGCCCAATTCACAATGATAAAATAGCATCTAAACTCAACCATTAATTTATGCACGAATCCCAATGCTCTCCAAAAAGGTACGGCCTCCTTGCAAGGGCGATTTTGCTTAATAAAATCTGAAACTTGGAATTAAATTTTGATAACCTCCAAATATGGTCGCCTCTATTATAGAAATGCAATGATCAAATACCTAGAACCAAATAAAATTCATACTAAAAGCTGTATACAAAAATCACTTTCAGCCATGATAAACCAATAACATAAAAACTGGAAATATCTCACCAAAACTCCACAATAAAGCTCAATATGTACTTCTGGATGAAGCACACTCTCAATCCACCACCTAGGGAACCATAGTTGCAGGCCCGAAGAATGGAGTAAATTTGCTAAGCTTTCCCTTAGCCGGATTCTGGATTCATTCCAGCAGCGTAACTTTGCTCTTCAAAAATATGCATAATCAGCTCTTCAAACAGCAGCAATATATAAACTTCAATTGGCAAATGAAGCAACAAGAACTCTTCAAATTCCAAGAAGTTGAATCACTTCAACTTCCAAAAGGGATGCCACCTTTTTGCATTTTACTTTTTGAAATAATATAATATTACTCAACCTCCTTTTCACTTTGCAACAATAAAGCATTTAATAAATTATTAAATGCACAATTGACCCCCTTAATGGCCCCTCTTTTAAAACAACATGAAGTTATTACTCCTAGGCGTGGGGTACAACTGAGAAACATGAATTTTGACTAAGTATAAAAACTCGGTCCATGGAAATAACCAAAACCAATGCCAATACTGAAACTGATGGATAGCAAGATGACTTGAGTTGAGCTACTGATGATGCTACTGCCAAATTTAGACTTACTAAAAATAGCCAACTGCTATAAATAGTAAGTTCACATCAAAACAATAGATAGCCAAACTGAACACTAACCTGCAAAGGATTGAACTGCTGCTAGACAGATACTGCCAAAAGATAGACTTGCTAAAAATAGCAACTGCTATAAATAGTAAGTCTGCACAACATCTTCTAAACGCCAACTGAGCAATATCTGAAAGAGGAAACCCTAATTTTCCACCACAGCCTAGCCTACGGATTTCCGGAAATAGGCTAAATCCTATTGAAGAGTGTAGGGCCAAAATGGGGACATTACAGTCCGCCCTTCCCAAAATTGCTTGTCCTCAAGCAATGCCACCACACTCCAAAGGAACAATTTGATCCTTACCATGCCAAATAGGATCCCAGGGTCCCAAATCATCCTAGGAGAAGGATAGCACCAACTGATGTAAGCACTGTACTGCTGGATGCCAACACAAGAAATCACCAGATTAAAATTAAACTGAAACATCATGGGAATAAATTCTAGAAGACCATCATTGCCTTCATCATCTTCAACTATGGAATCACAAACCCAAGTGATACCAGGATTCCAAATCTTTCTCAGGAACACTGTTCCTCTAATCAGTTGCGCTACTCTGATTAATACAACCGAATTGTAATGTCCCCATTTTTGGCGAACATCAGAGTTCGTAACAATTAGCCTATTATGCGACCCTCGTAGGCTGATGGGATGGATTGAGGGTCTTGTCGGAGCTTGGCTCAGCTTCAGTTGGCAGTTCTTGATCAGTTGGCTTTCGTTCGGGCTCATTCGGACACCCCTTGCATAAGTTGCTATTTTTAGCAATTATTGGCAGTCAGCGTGGGACCCCTACTATTTTTAGCAGTATGGTTTGTTAGCGTTCGGAATCACTTCAGTGTTCATCAGCTTCAGACAGCTCGTGCATTGGATGAATGAGAGAGATATTAATATTTAATTGAATTAATTAAATATTAATTAAATGGAGATTTTAATATAAAGTTATAATATTTTATTATAACTTAAGTGATTTCAGTGAAGGGGTCGCCCATCATCAGAAAGGGGCCAGTTGACGATTATATTTTATTATTAAAATTTTATCGGAGACTATTGAATAATTAAAATAATAAAAGTCGAATTATTTAAAAATTCCCTATCTTTAAGGAATTCGCACTTTTGAGGAGAATATAGGCTTTGCATTGGAATTCGAGCAATTATGCATATTTGAGTTATTGAAAATTGATCAAGTTTGGTTTGAGCAAGAAGCTTTAGGGTTTCAGTCTCGAAATTCATTGGGGAACGAGCCATCTCCATTGGAAGCAGTTCAAAGGGTGTGAAATAACACCTGATCTATTGCCAACAGAGGAATTTCTTCATTCAGAAGAAATTACAGAGCTTTATAGTGATTTGATCTTCAGAGTTTTTGACAGGGTTTTCATCCAGAGAACATCTGTTCATCAAGGCGCCTAACTTTTGATATTCTGGAGGCTTTAAAAGGGAGCCGTACATTTTAATTTGCTGCTGTACCAGACCTGTACCTGGCTGTACTATTGTAAAAGGGCGAGTTCATGATCTTGGAGAAAACGCCTATCCTTTTGGTTTCCAGTTCTCACCTTTGGGGGCGCTAGGGTATCAGAAGTCATTTGAGATTGCCAGACAGAAGGAGAAGAGCAAATTTCATACAGCCGTACCATCTTTCTGAGATCATTTATTGCTGCAGCAAAACCAGGTTTTCATAAATATCATTGCCTTTTCCTTTGCATGTAACTGGATCATATTTGTAATCATTGCAGAAGATTAAATAATAGCCTGGCATCAGTATTTGCTATAGATTCTGCAGGTTTCAGAGATATATTATTTTATTTGTATTTATTCTGTATTTCTTGCAAAAATCGCAATTTTCATTTATAGCACAAAAACCTCAAAAACATTCAAAAACGCAAAAACAAACAAAAAACACCAGATTCAGGAACAGGGGGAAACTAGGGTTTCTACACGAATACTCAAAGTGGACCAACATATCACGATCCACAAAAGACAATGCATCAAACATGTCAGTGCCTGGGTCCCATATCAGTCTGTAGGACCTCCAAACCTTGTTGTCATAATTCTGATCAGCAACAAAAATATTTTCAAACATGCTTCTAAACCAATGCCAAACCAAGAGCAAAGCTCCACACTCCATCCCTATCCAAGAGGATGCACAATGCTTCCTTTGAAGCAAACTGATTTCACTGAAAGAACTCCAAGAAATATTCACATATCTCACATCAAGAGTTTCAATTTGACAAATCAAATCAGCTAATAACTTGCTGTCCCAAAAAGTAATGTATGAGTTGGTACCACAAAATTCACTGTCAACTATCAATGAACAACCCATACTTGAACTTTGACCATCCAAAAACATTCCCTTGCTTATTTTTGGCAGAAATTCAGTCCAAATAGGAGGTGGAGAGGCCTGGAAATGAAGTAACCAGCTTCCTAAGAGGTCTGAAATAATCATCTTGAGATCTGATTTTTGGAAAATCGGCATCCAAGAAGACAAGCAGCAGCTGCTACAAAAGAACTTTCCATCAAAATGAGCATAACTACTGTAGAAACCCCTGTTTCCGCAAACTTTGAAAACTGACTGCTTTGATTGTTTTTTTTCTAGTTTTTGCGTTTTTTGAAAGAAAATGCTGAATAAATTTATTAAAAATAGTGCAACATCGGAAATGATAGAATCTATTGAAAATGTTGATGCCAGTCTATTTATTAATCTTCTGGAATGATTACAAATAAGATTCGATAACATGCAACTAAAAAGGCAACGGTATTTTGATGAAAACCTGATTATTGCAGCAAGCTGAAAGAAAACTCTGTGAACGTTCTGTGATAACTTTTGAATGAAGATATCTCTTTGAATGCAATAGATCAGCTGATATTTCACATCCTCTGAACTGCAACACTAAAGATGGCTCGTTCTCCAATGCCTGTAGACAACAGAAACCCTAGGCTTCGTTCTCCGGAAGAAGACTTGTTCAAAAATCCAATATTCAACATAATGAGCTCAAATCCCAATGAAACCCTTATATCTCCTCAAGAGTTCGAATTTTCTCAATTAGGTCTCATTTAAATAAATTTGAACTTTTCTTTTTATAATTTTTCAATAGTTTTCGAAAATACTTTTAATTATAAAATATAATTAAAAGTGGCCCCTTCAATGATGGGCGACCCCTTTAGCAAAAATCACTTAAGTTATAATAAAATATTATAACTTTATATTATAATGCTCCAGTAATTAATATTTAATTAAATCAATTAAATATTAATATCTCCTTCAATATTAACCCGATGCTCGAGCCGTCTGAAGCTGACGAACAATGAAGTGATTCTGAATATAATCCATCCATACTGCTAAAAATAGCAGGGGTCCCACGCTGACTGCCAATAACTGCTAAAAATAGCAATCTGAGCAAATAGTGTCCGAACGAGCCCAAACGAAAGCCAACTGATAACCATCTGACAGCTGAAGCCAAGCCAAGCTCCATCAAGACCCTCTATCCATCTTATCAGCCTACGAGGGTCGCATAATAGGCTAAATCCATCGAACTCTGATGCTCACAAAAAAATGGGGACATTACAGTCCGCCCTCCCTGAAATTGCTTGTCCTCAATCAATCTCTACTGCAAAGAAACCCAACTCCTCGGAAGGCCCAAAAAGAACTGTGAAGTGTCCCACACATCTCTAACTGTCTCCTGTAGCATCAACAAAAACACAACTGCGCAAGCTATTCCTGGATCCCAAACCCAGAGTGAAAGTCTGTCGTGTCTATCATCCTCAGGTTGCCACTGCGCTCTACTGCCTCCAACTTCACCATGTTGTGAGTGGTGAAGTAACCCAATGGGACCCATCCAATACCCAGTGCCAAAACTGTCACCACCTGGATCCCAATACAATCTGAATTCACATCCATCTGTCATGCAGAGATAAAAACTTCTAGAAGCATCTGCTACACTGAATCTCTCCCTGTCCTCTGCTAAACCCTCATGGATGTGATAACTGACCAAGCCATCATGCCAACTGACACCATAGTCATCCTGTAACCATGTACCCATAAGAAAACCTTGTGACATAGAAGTAGCAAACCCTGTTGGATACATATCGGCATGATGTAAAACTGACAGCTGTCCCTGCAAGTAATCCCCCACAAACCGCTTAGTCTGGCGCTTGCAGCTGCTAATCCCACCTTCTGAAGATGGTGAATACCCATCCCACAACGGATGGTATAACTTCGGGGCCAATCCACACCGATGCATCATCGAATCCTCCGTGTGTGGACCAAAGGAGAAGTGATAAACACTCCTCACGATGCAATCAAGATAAAATGCTCCCACCTCTGTCAATGGCTGTCCATCATAGTCCTGGGGAAACAAATTAGCATAAGTACAAATCTCCATACTGGATGATGCCCCACATATCTCCTGTGACGACGATGAAGTAGTGACGTGATCTGTCACACAACTCTCGGAAAAATCAACTATCTCATCACAAGAGCTCTCAACCAAAACACTCATCCCAGCTGAATTGACTGCACCAATATCTGTGATAGATGTAACCACATCCTCACTACAACTCGTGGATATAAGATCCTCATCAACTGCCTCTGTATATAACTGTACCGTATCTGCAGCTGGTGGAGACTGTGCCAACCTCAACTCCACGGTCAACTCCTCCAACCGTGACTGTGACTCTTGAAGGGCCAACTGAGCACTCTCCAACGAGTCCATAGTCACCTCAAGCTCATGAGTGAGCTCATCAACCCGCTCCTCCTTCCTCTGCAATGCATCATAACAAATGCAATCCCACTCGAGAAGAAAATCCCGGTCCGCAAGTAGTTTTAGGTAATTTTGTTTCATCATTCCAATTGCTTCTCGAAGTGCATGTATCTCTGCAAGGGAAAAACCACTATCACCGTGCTCATCTGTCAAAGGAGTACTCCAACCATAGGTAGCTAACATCTGACGAGCAACATCAAAATGCTCAATGGTTGTGGCAATCATATTGTCATTCACTTTTAGTTGCCCAACCAAATGATGAGGACTCTGTAGCTTATGACCCCCATACAAGTTTTCCGGTTCACAATCTGCACTATGATATGAGGCTGATTCGTCATCACTCACTACATGATAAGCAGCATCATGTGTGCTTTCATCCATGCACACCTCAACATCTAAGGTACTGCTGCTATGTACCTCAAAGGGTGGCTCAACTGATAAGGTAGAAGTTGCTGGTATGACAGTATCTTCACACACTTCTACTCCCAAAGTAACTGCATGCCCATCCAAAGCATGATCCTGGGATTCCATATCAACATATGAACCTTCTAGCTTGTTTTCAAAGGTCTGATCTGAAAAATCAGATTCACTTTGACATGAATCCTCTACATACAATGCATCATTAGTACCCAATTCTGGAGTACTTTCATGTGACAATTCAATAGGATCATTTTGCACATGTGAAAACACTGTTGTCTCATACTCATGCAAAGTTTCATCATCGCTGTCATGAAAATCAGGACTGTTAGGTGTAGCTCTCCTAGGATCAGTTGTATACAGGTCACCAACTGCTGAAAACTCATTGTAGAGGCTTCTTGACACCTCACTTGAAAAGACATCATGTTCAGATTTAGATTCTTCATGATTACTTTGCTGGTTGGTTTTTTTAGGTTCTGAATCCTCATAGGGAGCCCACATTATTCTATGCGCTTTGCCCTTAGGTCTCAAAGGGCAATCATGGTTTAAGTCGTACGGATTTCCGCAATAGGAACACAACTTCATTTTGTTTTGCGATGTCGGACCTTTGATGATAGGAAGTGAATTGGATCTTTTAGGCTGTCCCAACTTTGAAAGCATCTGCTCTAAACGCAGCAACTGTCGATTGAACTTGTATTGGGATTGTCCAAGTTCTTTCAATGCCTGTTTATTGCTGGACAATGTTTTCATGGAGCCCATTTTTCGCTGCCAATCTGAAAACCAAATCCAACTGATTTGTGCACAACTGACTTTACACCTTTACTATGCAATACATTTCATCATTGTCATGTCCCTTGCTGTTTCTAGGGTAAAATGTTCAGTTTTGGCTCTAGAACTTTCCGTCAAACAAGTATTCTGAATGCTGCCTTGGTCTGAAATAACTTTCTGTATATGTTTACTTGTTTGAAATGATGAGATGATGAATAACATGACATTATCATCTGCATAAAATATTCTAATTGCAAGCTACCAATTTCTGGGACAGTAATAGAGAGGCCAAGCTTCTATACTTCAGTTCTGCAATGAACTGTAAGCTCATTTCTGAAATGAGTGTGACAAAGTTGCAGTTATAACTTTACTCAACACAACAAATAGACATTTCTGCAGACATTTGACATTTATATATATATATATATATATATATATTAATATATATATATTTATTACCAACTGACGGATTTCAGAAACTGTTCGAAAATTACATACAGTACTCATATATGATTTCCATGCAAAGGAATGTATTCGGAGGCAAGCTACAGACTTCAGTCTGAAACTGTCGACTCCTTGTTTGCCTTTTTATGAGGTGACTGGAAACATTTGTCTTATTTGGAATTTTGAAGCGATTCTTAGAAACTTTGGAAGTTTGGACTGTAGCCCTTCCTTTGAATCTTGTCTCATTCAATGTTCCTTTTGTCTGAAAAACAGTCCAGATCTTGTCTTTTGTGAACTGTTGCGATTCCCTTTCTGAGTTTCGTCTTTTTCCTCAACTCCCGATTCCTCTAATACCTGGCAACTAATGCTTTTACCTTCCAAATGCTATTCGCTTTGGCTCTAGATGTGTTTTGTCTTTACCGGCAGTCACAAATACACTCCCAATGCCTCCAAAATTATTATTATCGGGGTATTCCTTCCTTTGTCGCTGTCCACTGGAGATTTGGTGATTTTCTTTAAATATCGGCCTCCTGCCAAAAAGAAATTCGATTGTATGGACCTTGACTAGTTGCTCCCGACCAGCTGGAGAGATGTTGCGCTAGCAAAATAAACAAGTCTTATGCGCATATTTTATTTAACTCAAGCTGTCGTGATTTGTTCTCATTCCAGCAGCTCCTGTTATTTGTTCAAAATAAAATAAACTTCAGTTTGTCTTATCCTCTATTACGATGCTTTTAAGAACCCCCTAACTCGTCTTCAGGAGGCTGCGACCAGTCAAACCAGAAAGCCACGACTTTCCTTCAAAAGTCGTCTTCACCTGTTATTTAATCTACAAACACATATTCCGCCCCATTTTCTGTCTTTTACTGGAAGTATAATACTCAATACATCCAAATACAACGCCAACAAATAAGTCTCCAAAAAAAATCGTATTATAGGGCCAATACGATTTGTAATACCTCCGCTAGCATGAAGTGCGACCTCTACACACTTGTCAATTTCGTCCCATCTGTAGATGCTTGTCTTATTCGAATTTGGCCCCACCCCTGACGCCTCAGGAAACTATATACGATCCCCTAAATATTTGCAAAGGGAATATGATGCGTATGTAATGAAATCGGGCCTCTGTCTTTTTCTCAACTTGTTTTGTTTTTCCCGACTCCTCTATATTATTAGGAAATCAATCCTCCACTTTGTTTATAGCGGCAGCTTCCAAGTCTGCGTTCTTTTCTGGACTCTTTATTTCTTTATATTGCAACGCCACCTGTCTTTGTCAGATCTGAAGTAATATCTGCCTCTGACAATTTGTCTCTAGCTTCTTAACAGAAATACGCCTCTATTCAAGACTATTAATATATTATGCGATTTCTCTGAATTCGTCTTATCCCAGATGCTGGCGATTATTTGACCTTTTTGAATGAAGCTTCAATTTTTTTTTATTTTTTTTTTTTTTCCCTTATTTTGTCTCTTGTGCCAGAGACGTCTTCCCAAACTAATATCAAATTCCAAACAATTATGACTTCTAGTTCTGGTTAATGCAATCCGGCTTCAAACCCTCAGTCGGTTTCTTCAAATTAGAATATACTCATAAGATTTAATATCTTTATTCAGGAAGCTCAATAAATCGATTTTTCCTGATGATCACAGCGAACTCCACAAATTGCAGAATTAATTTTCTCCAGAACTAGAAATAATCAAACTCAAATACTTGATCAAACCCTAGCATAATCTGAAGATCTTCTTTTGCAAACTAGCATAGGATGGCAGGATTCAGGCTCTGATACCACTGTAGAAACCCCTGTTTCCGCAAACATTGAAAACTGACTGCTTTGATTGTTTTTTTTCTAGTTTTTGCGTTTTTTGAAAGAAAATGCTGAATAAATTTATTAAAAATAGTGCAACATCGGAAATGATAGAATCTATTGAAAATGTTGATGTCAGTCTATTTATTAATCTTCTGGAATGATTACAAATAAGATTCGATAACATGCAACTAAAAAGGCAACGGTATTTTGATGAAAACCTGATTATTGCAGCAAGCTGAAAGAAAACTCTGTGAACGTTCTGTGATAACTTCTGAATGAAGATATCTCTCTGAATGCAATAGATCAGCTGATATTTCACAGCCTCTGAACTGCAACACTAAAGATGGCTCGTTCTCCAATGCCTGTAGACAACAGAAACCCTAGGCTTCGTTCTCCGGAAGAAGACTTGACAAAATTCGATTTCAAAACATAATGAGCTCTATTCTCAATGAAACCCTTATATCCATCAGAAGGTCGACTTTTCTCAAAAAGGCATCATTTAAATAAAGTCGAACTTTTCTTTTTAATTTTTCTATAGTCCCGAACGCACTTTTAATTATAAATTATAATTAAAAATTAGTAATGATAGAAGTGACCTTTTAACAAAAATCATAGGATTATAATAAAATATTATAACTTTTATATTATAATTATTTAATTAAATCAATTAAATGTGTATCTCCCTTCAATAATAACCCGATGCTCGGGCAGGTCACAAAATTTGTGAACAGTAAGTGATTAGAACATAATCCATACATGCTTTGCTAAAATAAGCGGGGTCCCTCTATTTGCCAATAACTACCTGAAAATAGCAATCCAGGCAAAATGAGTCTTCGAGCAGACCCCAAAGCGAAAGCCAAGCCCGATAACCATCGTGGTGAAGCCAAGCCAAGCTCCCATCAAAGACCCTCTATCCCATCTGCTTGCTTAATTTCTGAGAATTTAGCATAATATTTCTAAATCAGCCGAACTTCTACGATACTGCAAAAATGGGGACATTACAACTACTCAGACCGGGTGGTGGCCACTTTTAGCAAGGGAATGCTTGCCACTTCGGCTGAAGCTTTTTGAAGTCCATATTTCTTCCTAGAACCGCAATGCTGCTTTGTGATCAAAATAATAAAGAGGCAATGACATAGAAAGAAGGGAGCAGCAAACATAAAACAGAATTTTTGACACTTATCTCTCCATCCAACCTTCTTTTTATGCATTCCATTCTTCAAAAGAAAATGCTTGAGATCCCAAACACTGATTTTCAATTGAAGACATTTTCCAACACATAAGCAAATGGTCACAACTACACTCTGAATATTATATGCTGGTCTATCTATTTTGAAATTACCTTCTTCCCAAGTAATGCCAGGATCCCAAACTAACAACCATGAAGAACCACTTCTCAAACTGATAATTGCTCTCACACGAATCCTTTGATTCACTCGTTCCATCTGCAATGCCACTTCTTGAAATTCCAAGAAGTATTCAACCAACCTTTGTTCATTGAAGAAATCAAATCTAGAATCTTGTGATATGACTTGCCGGAAAGATTCCATGAATCCTTCATCAAATACAATTCTGAAATCTATCACTCTAAGAGAAGATGGTGATGAACTAAAATCTGATATGAGTCTCACAAGCATCCTCATCAAAAAATAAATTAAACCTTCATCAACAAACCCATCAACTCTTTGTTGATGAACAATAAGAATGCCTTCATTTCTTTGTGTTTCAAGAGTTACCAATTCTTGTTGAATGGTTGCACTAGGAGCAGTAGTAGATTCAACTTAGTGCAACTCACGTATTAACTCTCCAATGCTGGAAGACAAACTCAAATCCCCTTCTTCAGTAATCTCTAAAGCAATTTCTTCGTCATTTTCAAAAAGAGGATTTACATAAACCTTACTAGAACCTTCTTCATACAAGAGATTGTCAAAAGCTTGATAAGCTTGAGAATTTGAATGCTTTGGTCTCTTAGGACAACATTCCAAATCATATGTTTCTTGTATGAGATCAAACTCATCAAGAATTTCTTGAAGCTCCTCTGCTCTTCTTCTATTTTCTTGCTCCCATGAATATTGAATAGCAGAAATCTAATTCTCTGCTTCAATTAGAGTCTCATGCACTTCTTGCAACTTTGTTTTGGTAAGCTCATGCCACTCCAATGCCTTGTCAGCAATATTGGCCACTAAGTCTTTGTCACGAATGATGTGCAAAAGACTAGATTTAATTTCCTCCAAGGCAAATTTAATGGACTTCATGTCATCAATAGAAATGCAACATACAACTCCCCTAGGCACATCATAAATCATCTGTTCTACATGTCTATGAATTCTATCAAGATTTGACAAAATTTGAATTCCATTATCAGCAATGTGTGAACTTGAGCTGCAATCATTATATACTGGCTGAGATGATGTAGAACAACTTTGATGGATAAAGATTTCAAAAATGGTTTGAGTTGTACTCCTCAACTTGTCTCGCATGTGATGAACACTCTTCATCATTCCATCCATAGTGCCTTCCAATTCCTTAGCTTTTTGCCTTAGCTTGATTTCCGGTGAAGAAAAATCTGCCTTATAACTACTAGAAACTTCACCTTCCATGTTGTCTCCTACACATGATTCAAAAGAATTGATCAAATCAACTTTGAAGTGGGAAGAGACTTCATCTTCCTCTTTCTTCTTCTCCTCCTTGACTTGACTTTCAAACCAACATTCTCTAGAATTGTGAAGAAGCAAATTGCTGATTGAACACATATCTTCTACTAATCGAACTTCTCTTTCATTTGGATCTACACTTATGGCCTCTTCATGCATCTTTGTTTCAACTTTTGTTTCCAAAAGTTTTTTCTTTGAATCTTCAACATGAGGCTTCTTAACACAAGTCAACTCACTGTTCTCCTCTGTAGAAAACAAGAGTACCTCACTAGTCTTCAAGGCTTCCACTGACACATTACATTCTTTTACAGAATGCTTGGATGAGTGCAAATCCGTAGATACCCCTTGAACTTTTGCAATGTCTTCAAAGGGATTCCAACTTTCATCCTCCTCTTCAACTTCGGAAATCTCCTCTTTGTTCACAACAGTCTTCTTCAAAAATGGTTTCAACTTATCTTCACATTGACTGAAAATTTCTTTAACTAACAAATCAGCAGTGGGAGAAATCTGCTCTTCACGTTTATAAGCATCCAAGAGAAGAGTTTGGACACTTTCAGGAAGACTATCAACTTCTTTAATTGTAGAGATTAGAACATTCATGACAGCTGCAAGCATACTCTCTTCTTGCTCACTCCAGGTCGAGGTGAAAAGATAATTAAACAAGTGATAAATCTGATTCTCCATCTCAAATTCTATCAATAAGATGCAAGCACCAACTTCAGAAAATGTTTTTAAAATAGCAGCTCTTCTTGGAAACAAGCTACTACCAGTTTCATCCAAATCTTGAAAACATTCCACTATCCTCTTTAATATGATCTTCATAGTTTCATCATCATAGGGCAACTGGGGAATTACAATTCTCATTATCTCCATAAAACAAGAAGAAATCAGCAACTTGGTCTCTTCATCAGGATGCCCCAACCAATAGGGCTGATTCAAAAAATTCACTGCAGGAGCTAGTGCCAACTCCATTATCTCTGAAGGTGATGGCTTCACTTGTCTCAAACATTGTTCTAACAAATGACTGAAATTCTTTACCAAGTCTCTTTCCAACCATAAAGAGAGTCTCTGCCAACTTCATCTCTTCTTCATTAGCCATGCCTAACTGCCAACCTCTGGATACCACAAGAAACTGAACTAGAATCTGCACTGACTTTCGGTGTAGTACCGGAGATCTCTATCACTCATCTGCCTAAGCATGAAGCACTGATCAACAGGATGGCAGGATCTTCTGCTCTGATACCACTGAAATATTCCCCTTAATTTTTTCCCAAAATTTAACACACAAACCAGCAACAAGTCACTGATTAGCGTTAGCTCCAAAAGTAAATCAGCATGGAAGTAACTCAACCAAGAATGTTCACCAAGATCCCAATGTGGGCGAGGTGATATCATATGGTCAGAGGATCATTAGGAATAAACTGAATTGAAATTACAATTCATCTGCTGATGCAGGCATCCACAAGGAGTGGGGATACTCCACTTATTCATAACAGAGATTTATACATTACATAATGCCGCCCATTTAAATCCTTCAATCCCAATTCTATTAACGGGGAATACAGTCCACACAAACACTTATTTAGTGGGGGGAAACTTACAATTAAGAAACATGATTATTTAAACTCAACCACTCAATCGTGGGAGTATGAAATTTAAAATAATTGCAGCAAATAAAATAAATAGCTGTTAGTACTACTAATCAGCCTTACAATGAATTAAACAGCTGCAAATAAGAAAGATATGCTTCCAAATCAATCAATGGTTAGAGTAACACTCTCTCTAACTCTATAATACCACAACATATAAAACAGTTCAAACCATATCAGAATAAAACTAACAAGTCTGATCAGAAATAGAGAATACAAAAAATTAGACCAGCAAATTGTACATCAATGAAATGCACATAACTTTATCAATTTACCTCCAAATTGAGTGAAATCAATTGCAATGAACCTCTGGAGGATAGGCGCCCATGTCATGATGATGAAACAGCTTCAAAAAGCAACCATTAATTTACTTGGACAATTCCCAATGCTCCCAACATGGTATGGCCCTTAGCAAGGGCGATTTTGCAAGAATAAAATAACACTTTGAAATAAATTCGATCTCTATGGGAAGGCTTCAAGTGCTAGGAACTATATCTTCACAATCTGTACATATTAAAATCGCATTAAAGAATTGTTAATAAAACCACCTCTGCATTGCTGAATGAACCAGCAAGTTCTAAAACTGAAAAATACTTCAAATTCTCCAAATAATGAGCTCAATGCACTTCGAATGAAGCACACTCTCAATCCACCATCTAGGGAACCATAGTTTCAGTCCGAAGAATGATATAATTGCTAAGCTTTCCTTAGCCGCATTCCTCGATTTCAAACCAAAGATAATTTTACACATATTTCCAAGATGATTAGTCTTTCAAACAAGTAGGGGTGAATATATAAGCCTAATTGGCAAAATGGGCAACAAGAGACTCTTCAAATTCCAAGAAGTTGAATCACTTCAACTTCCAAAAGGGATGCCAGTTTAAGCATTTCACTTTTTGAAATAATAAAATATTAATCAACCTCTTTTAGGCATCCAACTTCACTTTGCAACAATAAAGCATTTAATAATTCATTAAATGCACCATTGACCCCCTTTTAAAAACAACATGAAGTGATCATTCCTAGGCGTGGGGGTACAACTGAGAAACATAAAAATGACTAAGTATAAAACTTAATCCCTGGAGATAACCAAAGCCAAACTGAAACTGAAGGATAGCAAAATGACTTGAGCTGAATTGCTGATGATGCTACTGCCAAAATTATACTTACTAAAAATAGCCAACTGCTATAAATAGTAAGTTCACATCAAAACAACAGAAAGCCAAACTGAACATTGAACTGCAAAGGATTGAACTGCTGCTAGACAGATACTGCCAAAAGATAGACTTGTTAAAAATAGTGAACTGCTATAAATAGTAAGTCTGCACAACAACCTCAGAACGCCAACTAAGCAGTATCTGAAAGAGGAAACCCTAATTTTCCACCTCATCTTAGCCTACGGATTTCCAGAAATAGGCTAAATCCAAATGAAGAGTGTAGGGCCAAAATGGGGACATTACAGTTAATGTGTTAAATGAAAGCATAAGCCTCATATAAACCATCCATGACCATGGCAGTGTGGAACCGAACAACAAATTCCTAAGCATATTGCATGCAATCTTTTAATATATAATTGGTAAAATTATCATCTTCAATATATGTTTTTAGACATATAGATTATGAGCGTGTTCCTTTCAGGTGCAGTTACTGCTTTGAATATGTGCAACTATACTTTGAATACACTTCAGCAACACAAAAATGTCATCAGTCTCCAGGCAGTAATGCTGTCAATGCCACAGATGGTTTCAAATCTATAAAGAGCAGGTAAAAGCAGATGGGCTGCTACCTAGTGTGAGAATGCTTCTGATGTTAAAAATCCTAAGATTAATCAGAGACAAGAGAGCATAAATATCTACAAAGAGGTCTGCAGAAAAAAATTCTATTGCATAAACAATACATAAAATCCTTTGAGTACATGAGTGTTAAGAGTTCTTTCATTAAAAATAGTACATGTAAGTGCTCAAATAGATAATCTTATAAATGGACTAAAACTAAAAATATTTTTTAAACTAAAACTAATTTTCATGTTTTTAATTCAGAGATAACTTTGTGCACAAGTTACACAAACTTTTTCTAAGATGGCTTGCTCTAAATTAGCAAGCCTCTAAACATGCAACATCCTAAATTGAACACAAAGTCGAGAATTCTACTCAATCATTCCTCCTTAGATAAAACCTATCAAATGACTCTTTTTCCATGTCTTCCATGGAAGCACTTTTAATTGAAACTTATAATTCTAAAATTTCATCAAGATGATGGTTTAGTGAAGATTTGTACAACCATTTTCTCTGTACAGCAATACTCCAATTTATTTTGAACTTGATCTCAAAGAAATGGTAATAGCTGCCAATATGCTTTGTATTTTAGGATCTTATGTAACTTTGGTTATCACAATATAACCTCATAGGTGCATTCTGTGCCAACCCCAGATCCTCTAGCTTTCTAACAACATAGCCTTTTCAGTTGAATAAGATGCTGCCATATACTCAGCTTCACTGCTTGGAAGTGCTCTAGCTAATTCCTTTTGCTATTACTGATATAACACCACTACTGAACATAAAACAGTAACCTGTAGTCAATTTTCTTGTCTCATAAATCACCTCCCTGCTATTAACTAATAAATGTAAGTTTATATAAAATAATAAACATAATAATGTTTGATTATGTAAACATGCTAATCAAATATTCATGTACACATTCTCATTGTAACTGATTTGTAACCCCCACTTTAAAATAATAAATAAACAGTCCCGCACACATTATGCTAGGCCTCATTGCTCTCTCATTCTCAGTTCTTCATTCGATCCTTACTAACACTTAGTCTAAATCATAATACATTGTTAACTACAATACTTTGTCATTATTTTAAGACAGATGCCATAATCAAGAGTACCTTGCATGTAGCTTAACGCTCTTCACTGCAATTGAGTGAGATTATCCTAGATCACTGTGTGCTGGATTAATGAGTTATTGCATAAGCCAAATTTGGTCATGCATGTGAATTCCAAAAGCAGTTTTTATTGAATTTGTTCCATATCTCTTCTGTCTTATCTTAGGACTCATAACTGTAGATTGATTCAAATTTGATTCCATTACAGTTGCTACTGCATTACATTCATCTGTATTGAAACATTTCAAAATGTCTTCTAGAAACCTCTTCCAGATCATATGCAATCTCCTTGTGTCCATTATCACATGTACTTACAGTTCCAAGAGAATAATGTGAATCTCCATGACTTACCAAGGTACCATCTCAAACTCACCACACAAAATGCTTTTGATTCTTCCATGAATTCCAAATTCTTGCTCCTTAATGTAATGTTGTAGATATCTTGAAGGATAAACAATTCATTTGCTTGCTTCATATGCTATTATTATCAGTTATACCTCTCTTGAAGCCATTTGCAAGAAGATATTGATCTATTCACTTATAAGAAGCATGAGGTTATTGCTTATGACAAGATAAAGATCTCTTTAGCTTGCTTACCTCAGTTTTAGTTCCAGCTACAACAAGTTCTTTTGGTTGTGTCATATAAATCTCCTCCTCAAGCTCTCCATTTAGAAATGCATGTTTTAACATTTAGTTGAAGCACTTCCAAGTCATCTTCAACGCAAGTGGGCCTGCTTAAAAATGATCAATACCTCCAGTTTGAGAATAATTGTGTGTTACATTTTACAAGACGAACTTAAACCTATCAAGGTTACAAGGCAAACTTTAACCTATAGTGCTTGTAAATCAACTTGCAACCAATGGTCTTTCTTCCAAGAGGAAGATCTACTTGCAACCAATGGTCTTTCTTCCAAGAGGAAGATCTACTATCTCATGTTTTATTTTTCATCAAGAGCTTATATTTATCAATCATTGCTTCCTCCCATTTTCTGCATTTGGTAATTAAAAGCCGCTTGCACAGTTTTAGACTCTTTTGAAACTGCATTAAATAAAAGCAACTAAATTGAGTATTTTCAATTACCTTCCACAAAGACTTCCAATTACATTGTGACAAAACCTTGGGATGTCAAAATTTGACTCTTCCTCAATTAGAAAATGAGGTTGCTCCTCTATTTCCATTTGAAATTCCTCTCTATCTAAATAGTAGGCTCCTCCTTGTTAGAATAATAATTATCTATTGTTAATGGTCAATAATATACTATTGCTACAGTAGTTAGTAGCTGAGGTAGTTAGACATCTTAAATGTCTACAGTAATCTACCTTCTCTATATTGTAATCTGTTCTCCTTGTTAATACAAGCAATTTCAAACAATTTTCCCAGCTAAAATTGTTTCATGGTATCAGAGCTGGTTTAAGCTTGACTCCCTCATGGAAGGGCTCAGGATTTTAGGAGGGTTCAGTAATTCGCTTTTGCGTGTGAACTTTCAGAATTTTTTGCAAGGTCTAAGGGTTTTTTGTTTTTTGATTTTCGTTAGTTTTTCTCACTAAAAATCGAAACCCTTCTCTGCAAATTTGCAGATCGTGTTTGCTAAAAGAAATCGAGGGCTCCTGCGTCTCATGTTTTTTTTGCTAGAGAAAAATCGTTGGTTTTTCTGAAGGATATTTTGAAAAAAAACATTCGTGGCTTTTGAAAATCGTGGGTTTTTCAGAATCTGAAGAAAAAAAAGAGAGAAATTGTAAGTAGCCGCGCATCTTCTCTTCTGCTCACGTTTTTTTTTTCCAAATGCAACCCTCTTTCAGCCACGTTTTTCATCTACAGCTCATGTGATTTCGC